>CAKALG010040366.1:8619-20843 GCA_916700815.1 Helicolenus hilgendorfi | reverse complement strand
GCGGTTCAACAGGCGGATCACCGCCCCCTCGGAAAAGGAGAGTTCCTCGTCCGCCTGGCCCTCGTAATCATAGAGAGCACGGACATACATTACTGCAGAGAGAAAGATAGACAAAGAGAGAGAGAGCAATAAGATACACCGAAGGAATAATTATTCTTGGGGAAATGCAGTTCCTCATCTGCCTGGCCCTCATTATCATAAAGAGAAAGGCACACAGTGCTGGAGAGAGGGAGATACAGAGAAGACAGGAAGAAATAATAATTAGGTGACAGAGTTTCCCCATGTGTCTGGTCCAACTGTACAGGTAGAACAGACACATAGCATTAGAAAGAGGGATGGAGAAAGAGAGTAGAAGAAGAAAGAAGGTTGCAAAGAAGGCAGGTTAGAGAGAAGAAGAAATGATAAATAAAATAAAAATAACATTTTATGGATTTCACTTTTGTAACTGATGAACTATCTGAATGCTGACTGCATGCAGACCGTCAACACCGAAAATGTGGATGTGGATGTAAATGACCAAAACAACGATTTCGAGACCGCTTTTTTAAAATTTGGTCTGCTTTAACTTGGATGGAAACCGAACCAGAATAAATAGAAAACTAACCAAAAGTATCCATTTCACTCTGATTCGGAGTAGCCAAATGGACTATGGCTTGTGAAAGCGCCCTTATACAACTTCCTCACTCTTGTTTCTGTTACAGTAGCCAAAATATAAATGGATGAAGGAAATCATTAGGGACACAGCTTGTGGGACCTGACCTAGTACTGTTTTTACTTAACGGTGGCTCATATAGCTTATAGGTTTTGTATTTACAATTCTGTTGATTACTGCAACCACGGAAATATGTTTACCTTGTTTTACACAGAGAGGTAGAGAACCCACACTTGCTTATTCTAATAACACTCTGCTTTCCAAAATGAGTGTTGTTTACAGCTGGATTCTGAGCAACTCCAGCGGAGCAGTAAAGAGAAAAATGCCTTAATCAGTGGCGCATAATAACCTCATTACTGGAAGAAAAAAAACTCATTTACACTGGTACAACTGGAACTAGCTTGTTTACTGAAAATCCTGGCATGCAGTTTAATTATTTTAAAGAATAATTTACCATCACCAGGTTTACAGCATACTCACTGTTTGTGTCTCCATTGATGCAGCCAGAGTGCAGCTCTGGCTCAGTGGAATTGGACGAGGTGTGTGATCGAGCATCGAGCGTAGCCAAAGACTGGAGCATGCTCAGCAGACTGTTGGAGGTCGGGAACTGCAGGTATTTCTCTGGTACGTAGCCCACGTGACCCGTCTTATTGCGAGCCTGGAAAACACACAAACACAAACAATGAACAAAGGCAACATGAAAACATGCACGGCTGGAGAAAATTGAGCACCAAGAAACTGTACAAGGCTGTGCTGCAGCACACAGCGCTCCCGACATAGTGCTTCTGTTGTTGTAACTGTAATGTACATCTGTGTGACCGCCACATGCGTGTGTGTATTTGTGTACCTTGACCCAGTCCTCCATGTCTCCGTCCTCAATGACCTCCAACATCTCCTGTTCATCAATAGTTAATTCATCTGGCTGAGAGGCCTGCAGGAGAGACACACCAGCAGGGTTAAAGACAGAGAGACATTTATACAGTACAGTAAAACACTCCATACTAGACTAGAGTCCATCATTAATGATTCATTTTAAAATGCTCAAAAATGTCATCGTTATTCATGGGAAATTCAGAAACATTTCACACTTCCTAAAAATCAGGGGTGTCAAACATACAACTGAAGGGCCAGAACCGGCCCACCAGAGGGTTCAATCCAGCCCACTGGATGACTTTGCAAAATATGAAAATTGCATTAATTCATTTCTTCACTTTGGTGGCGCTGTCCTAATAAGAGTAGCAGGCCCAGTGCTGGATAGGCTATTATAGATCCCACGTGCTTACGTACAGGCTACACGACACTACGTGACATTAAGTGTCGGCTACTGTTCATGCAGGAGGCGCCGGTGGAAAATGTCTTCGTCAAAAAGGGAGAAAAGTAAACACGGAGGGTCGGGTTTTCCAATTAAAATGGACCAGTTCCTATTTCTTCACAGAGGTAAATTGGAAGCCAGTGTGTTTGGTGTGTTCACAGCACCTTTCAGTGATCAAAGAATATCATCTTTGGCTCCAATATCAGACTCATTATGGCAGAAAATACAAGAATGTTTTCAGAATGTACTTGTACTTCTTTACACTAAAAGAAAGGGACAAATTTGGAGGTGTTGTCATTATACATTATTATGGAATGGTTTTACTGGTCCGGCCCACTTGAGATCGAATTGGGCTGTATATTGTTCATGAACTAAAATTAGTTTGACACCCCTGCTATAAATGCAACACTGACATTCAGCTTTGCTGATCTACATGGTTGCACGTGTTTATTGTGCGTTGTTGTTGAGCAGGTAGCTGCAGACATTTGATATGTGCAGGTGTGTGACCATGTAACCGCATAAGGTAACTGTGTGTGTGTGTGTGTGTTGGGTTTTGTATACCTTGTATGAGTAAAGGACTTTGCAGGTTAGCGGGTAGTTTCGGAGGGTTCCCGACGGACTTGAGCTGCTGTCGTCAAAAACCTCCATGTTTTCTTCACACTCCTCTCCCTCCTCGCGCTCCAAATCCACTGTGCCCTTTAACACACAAACACACAGCCAGATAAAAGTCAAAACCTCTGATAACTACAAGGACAAATACGAATTCACCTTCAAAGCTCCAGAGTGGAAAAAGACTCTTGGACTCCAGATGAAATAAACACAAAGCATTATAAAAACCCAATTTTCACACAACCTTCTGGCTCTAACTCCTCAGGTCTCGATGTGACGCCCAGGTAGGGGACTTGTTATGTTTGTCTCTCTCTGCTTGTGTTAGAAGGTCTGTCCATTTAACAAAGACTTTCACCTGTTACCTTTACCCCCTCTTCCTGTGTGTTTGCACTCTCTCTGTGCTGGCGTCACAGTTTAATCTATAGCAATGCTTACCTTTGCTTCCTGCCTGGGTTTCTCTGTCCTGCTCAGTGTGGGTGCTACAGCTTTGAGAGACAGGTGTAGAGGCACTAAGGTTTCATATGATCCTGCCCCTCCCTCTTTTGTTCCACCAGAATTTAACTGGTTTATATGAAGGTCATGTGATCCAGCTGGTGTAGAAAGATCCATCACACACAGCAAGCTGACCTGGCCATAACAATAGTGTGTGTGTGTGTGTGTGTGTGTGTGTGTGTGTGTGAGTGTGTGTGTGTGTTTATCCATTCCCAAGTCATTGTGTTTGGTCATCAGATTTCTGTTGACACAGTAAACTCTACACCGGTGCAGAACAAAAACAGATGTGTGTGTTTTGTATATGAGTTGGACATAAGAATTTATTCCCTAGGGAAATAATAACCTCCAGGTGTGGGCCTGAAGTGTTCCCTAATACAAATGAACACACTGTTACATCAGTCTTTCCATCTATCCACTTTACTGGATTGATTTAAAACTGCACTGCACAGCCTCAGGGCCAATTCCATTTCATCCCTGAAGCAAAATGACCAGCGTGTATTTCAGTAATAACCCGATAAAATATCAACAGAACTACATCTCAGTGTGTGTCCCAATACAGCTGGGATGCAGACCAGTGGACGGCTTTATGGTTCCTGCAGGAAATAACTGTGAAAGTGATATTGTAATGAAGGCAGTGGCTGCCTGAGGGGCTCGAGGGTTCATGGTTTACAGTATTTCATGGTCGTATCAATAAAGTTGAGTGGAATGACGGAAGGGTCGAGGGAAGTGCCTGCTCCCTCTCCTCTGCAGATTATTATTCACAATCCATCCATCCTTCTCTCTCTGACCATCGGCCACTTCTTGACCTCTCCCTGATCTGTTAACAATCCCTCTTACTGTTTTCCTCTCCTTCATCATTTCCCTTGTTGCACCTTGTTATTA
The DNA here is from genome assembly GCA_916700815.1 of Helicolenus hilgendorfi. Lineage (NCBI taxonomy): Eukaryota > Metazoa > Chordata > Actinopteri > Perciformes > Sebastidae > Helicolenus > Helicolenus hilgendorfi. The sequence continues at coordinate 16,896 of CAKALG010040366.1, read as the reverse complement.
TAATTCCTCTTTCTTTGCCGCTGTCAGTCTCTAAAGGCTCCAGTACACTTCAAATAAAATCAAAGGCTGTTGAACTGCTGTCAAACGCCTGAATGCTCAGTGTGCCTCCTGGTCTGTTCTTTTAATGACGCCCACACCAGATGGAGGAGTTTTCGGCAAGTCTAGCCTACTTTATCGTATAAAATAGTGCAATGGAAAGTTGAAAGAACATTTTTAAAAACAAGGACACATAAATAAGATCCCCAAATATATATAACACCACATAACTACTTGTAGGAGTGTAAATCACAAGTTTCATCACAATACGATATATCAATTCTTTGGACAACTATAGGATATTTGCTGATATCACAAAGTCTGCCACGATACAATTTTGATTTGATTAAACTCAGAAGCCTGCGATCGATAACAAAACCATTAATATCAAACCACAAAAGGCAACTAAAGCATGATTTGACAGTTTTATTAATGAGCTCTGTAGGAAGGAGGTGCGCTTGGACGGAAATGGTGACACAGACGTGTCATGGGATTTTCAAAATAAAGGCGTGTCTTAAAGATGATGATATGTATCAATGTTTTCACTTTTCATCAATGATATTGGATTGTTGATCGTTAAATCAATCCAGATCGATGTATTGTTACACCCCTAACTACTTGCAGATAATTAAGTATTTGGAAATGTCTAAACACAGATCTTTGTTTTGGTCATATTTTGCCAATTGTAATATTTTTAACAGTGTCCGCTACATGTGCCTTACAGCATGCTCTTCTATGTTCTCCGCTGTTTTTCACAATCCCCCATCTCTCACCTCTGCATCCAATTTTACTTCAGCATTATCACTCTGACGCTCCTCCCTCCTCACCTCTCCCCCTCATCACACCACCTCTTCTTTTTCTCAGCTCTCTCTCCTCCTTCACTAATTGTCTCTCCCACACTCCCTCTTCTTTCACTGCACAACTCCTTCCCATCCTCCCTTCTCTCCATTTCCTAGATTGCCCTCATTCCCCAGACTTTCTCACACTCAGTATCTCTCTTTCTCTCTGGTTTTAGCTGCGAGCTGCAATATCATGTGAGCAGAATGTCAAGTGCTTCCAATGGAGCAGCAGACCGACTATGTTTAGTCCTGTTGACAGACACACACACACACACACACGTCTCCGACGTCAAGTCCTGTGTGGGATTACACTCAGTCATAGACGTACACTCTCCTTCCCTCACATATACCCAAAGAGAGACAGAAACACAAATGCAGAAACATAAATGCACATTAATATCCATAACTCACGTACACATCCAGTCACACACACTTAAGGGCGTAGCATATATGGCTGCATTATTGATTGAGCATTAATAAAGGCTACATTAAGTTCGACATGCAAATGATCTGTTTTTAGAAACAAAGACATAAATATTCATTGTGTGACCCCCCATCAGGGAAAAGCAGTGACTTAAAAAACGTTTTTAAAGGAATGGTTTGAAATTTTGGGAAATGCCCTTATTCACCTTCTTGCCGAGAGTTAAATGAGAAGATCGACATCACTCTTGTGTCTGTAGGGTAAACATTAAGGCTACAACTAAGGATTGTTTTCATTGTTGATTAATCTGCTGATCATTTTCTCAATTAATCAATTCGTTTTTGGTCTATAAAATGTCAGAAAATGGTGAAAATGGTGATCAGTGTTTCCCAAAGCCCAAGATGACATCCTCAAATGTCTTGCTTTGTCCACAACTGAAAGATATTCAGTTTACTGTCATAGAGGAGTAAAGAAACCAGAAAATATTCATATTTAAGAAGCTGGAATCAGAGAATTTTGACTTTTTTTACTTAAAAAATTACTCAAATCGATTATCAAAATAAGCCGAATAATTGAATAGTTGATAACTATTCAATTAATCGTTGCAGCTTTAGTACATCTGAAGCTACCACCAGCAGCCTCTTAGCTTAGCTGAGATTAGTATCAATCTTCTCATCTAACTTCACCAAGATAGCAAATAAGTGTATTTCCCAAAATATCAAACAATTTGTTTATAGTGGAATGCTGCGTAAGGTAGGAGTCCACCTCCTCCCGACTGACATGCATATAGTAGAGTATGTAGAGTATCTACACACGCTCATAAACATGATAAGGTGATAAAAAAAAAAGGCTTCAGATCTGTACTCAGTCTATCTTGCCATTAAAGCTAAGAGGTCACGAAATAAAAACTGCCAGTTGTGTGACGACTTCATCAGTATTCCAATGGAGGAAGTGGGGCGTTTTAGAGGTTGTAACCGGCGCGACAGATGATTAGGCAGCAGGGCTGAGGTCAATTATCTTGCAATTTACACCATTCAGGAAGTGATTTGACAGGAGAACTATTCTAGCTGGGTGGTTTTCACTTATAAGGAAATGAAAAAGAGTGAAAAGTCCATGATTACGAGTCAGTGCCTTGGAGTTTAAAATTACATTTTTGAAAGTGCTAAAATTGAGAGCAGCGTTTGTGTAGGGCAAGAAGAAAAAACTGTTGGGAAGACAGATGAGCCAGACATACGACTAACATACAGTGGTCTGGTGGTGTTCATTTGAAGGAATGGATGACCATGCATGCGACACAAATAAGCTATGTTGTTTGGTGAAAAGGCACTCTTCTACTTCTGATTTCTAGGTGTGAGATTTGCACTTTCCAGCCGAGTCAAAAACTGCTGCAACTTTGAAAATTGCTGATAAAAATCATGTATGTATTTACAGTATGTATTGGCGTATTAGTAGTCACATTAGGGGTTACGTTATGTCTACAGTTTTGCTATTCATTAATTCTTCCATTATTTTCAAATTTCATTAATAAAACTTTGTTTTTTTGTGGCTTGGCGGGAAAGCGGCAACACGCGCAGTGAGGGGAGGTGTCTCACCGACAGTGAGGGATCGTGGGAAGTGTAGTTGGCCCAACGTTCATTCTCCAGCTCCTCCATCACCTACAGCATGCACAGAGAGAGCAGGGTGGGTTTATACACAAATTACAAACAGGCACGCACACACGTACTGCACCGCACAAACTAATGTGTGAAAGGATTTAAATGCACACACACTCCCAACAGTTGTATGTATGAATGCACTCACAAACATGTATCACGCACTGTTTCACACTTACATGAAACAAGTCAGGCAAAGAGAAGGAGAGGCTAAGGCTGCATTCACACCAGATAAGGCGTTAAGGCGATTTGCTGCAGGGTTGTGCGGAAGTGTGGGAGAGTCACTTTTCCATTGACTGCGACGATTAACGTCTTTTGTTCCTTCATGGCTGGGTCGTACAACCCTGGATCGGCGGTTACGGGATTGGTCACCGCACCGTGACGTCAGGGTGAGTTTCTCTAAAAGTTTATTCTGTTTCTACTTTTCTGCCTTTTTTTTTTGCCACTCCCTGCGGCTGCTACCCCCATTCAAAATGAATGGGAGGACTTGCGTTTTTGCCGCACCGCCAGATCTGGTGTGAATGCAGCCTTATTGTCACACACACACCTACACGTTAAACACATTCTCCAACACTCACAGACAAAACATACCTGGTTCATGGCGCTCTTCAGCCAGGTATCCACAGCAACCCCCACTTGCCGCAGAAGGTCCAACCGAGCCTCGGCTTTTAACTTTATTGTCTTTGGAGAGAGAAGGGGTTAGGTATGTTAAGAACATTAAACACATCACTGGCCTACACAGTTTTTCGTGCATTAGTCTTAAAAAGAACATGTTTTTTTTCTTTTTACAACTTGGGTCCCATTTTATTACATGGATATTTTCACAACGGCATGACCATCTGGAACGAAGCTAAGTGGTGAGTGAGAGTGGTGTGAAAATGGTCATTACAACGGCTTGTATATCCACATTCCTCAGTTTTCCGGTTTCCCTTTTTGAATGGGAAATAATCACACAAAAGCATGTTGAACGATAGTAGACACATATTGGGTATATAGTACATAGTATGCAATTCCGGACAAAGCCCAGGTCTTATTTCTTATACATCCATGTGTCACACCCTGACTGTAGTCTTTGGTCACACCCGCTGCTTTATATTCAGTCAGTAGTGGCAACCTCTTTCTTTTTTTAGCCATGATGCTGAAACAAAACAGATGCAATAACAATATAATGAGCTATTAGCAAACCTCACTGTGTACAGTAAGCACCGAGATGGGAGCCATTTCTCACTTTCTTTCTCACTCTTCTAATTGGAGTCATGATCTCTAGTCTCAAGTCATGATGATACAGCTCAATGCGCATAGTATGCATATTAAAACTATTTAAGTTGAACCTTGAAGCAATCTTTGAATCAAATGTCTCATTTTCCTTTCAACTGTATCATATCACGTACAGTTTCCGTGACAGAGTGTGGATGTAAAGTGGATCTCTCATCTAGTCTCTTAAATGGCAAATCATCAAAACTTGCTGTACTTTCTTTTAAGGAGCCGGACTGTTCTTTCCTAATGAGACAATATGATCAGGCTACAACCAGCAGTAGGGAAACCCCTGAGATTTACATCCACCCTGTCTCGCCTCCTCAACTCTCTTTCATCTCTGATCCTTTCTCTTTTTTCCTTCTGTGTCTCACCGTTTTTTTATCAATTTCCTTTCTCACTGATGCTGACAGAGCAGATTGATACTGTAGCTGATAGCTCCCACCCACCACAGAGACTTGCAGTCAGACAGACACACACACACACACACACACACACACACACACACACACACACACACACACACTGTCAAGACAGACTTCCCGGCTTTGATCAATAAAGACCTGAGCCCCTTAAGTGCCTCCATTCTTTCTCTTTCCATTAGCAGCGCCCGACAAATGCTAAAGGTTGCTGTTGGACCATGAACATACCAGACTAAAGAGGAAGAAACAATGGCCAATACATGTTCAGCCATCTGTGCAGCAGTAGAATAAGCAGCCAGTGGTGTGCGTACAGATCACTGGTGGACAGACTGTACAACCTCAGACAGACAGACAGCTCTGATTAATAAATCAGACAGAGAGGTAGACTGAAATATAGATGGACAGGCAGAGAGATACTGCAGGAGGAAACCTCAGCTGTGTAGCTATAACTAATATTGAATTATTCTAAATTATGGGACCATCTTTTTTTTATTCTTACAATGACTCATTGTGTTGCTGCAGAGCTCAAGACAACAATACAACAGCTGAACTTGTTGAGAAAAGCAATGACACATTATGTGAGATACATTTGAAACAACAAACTGGAAGAATGTAAGAAGCTACACACGGAGGTTGGTCTTCTGTTTTTATAGATGCGATATTTGCGCTGTGTTTAAACTAGGGCTGTCAAAGTTATCGTGATGATAAACTAACGCAAATTCTTTTTAACGGCGCTAATTTCTTAATAACGCAATCGATCTTTCGGTGGTTGTAGCGGGCTCAGTTTTAAAGCAAGAGAGAAGATACTGGTATCATATGAAACTCGGGAAGGAGGTTAAATAACGTTCCAAACTTGCACTAAATTTTGGCAAGGAAAAACTGTCTTGGCCAATTTCAAAGAGGTCCCTTGACCTCTGACCTCAACATATGTGAATGAAAATGGGTTCTATTTGTACCCACGAGTCTCCCCTTTACAGACATGCCCACTTTATGATAATGATAATGCAGTTTGAGGCAAGTCATGGTCAAGTCAACACACTGACACACTGACAGCTGTTGTTGCCTGTTGGGCTTGAGTTTGCCATGTTATGATTTGAGCATATTGTTTTATGCTAAATGCAGTACCTGTGAGGGTTTCTGGACAATATTTGTCATTGTTTTGTGTTGTTAATTGATTTCCAATAATAAATATATTCATATGTTTGCATAAAGCAGCATATTTGCCCACTCCCATGTTGATGAGTATTAAATATTTGACAAATCTCCCTTTAAGGTACATTTTGATCAAATAAAAGATTTTGATTCATTTGCGATTAATCTTGACAAATCATGGAAAATCATGCGATTAAATATTTTAATCGATTGACAGCTTTAGTTTTAATACCCAAAAATATGCTACGGTACATGTGAACACGCCCTTATGATTGTGTCCATGCTCTATTTACCAAAGGTATTAATAGGCCAGTGCAGATTACATTGATACTTCCAATCAATCTTCCAATCCTTATTAGTTTTGTTTGCTTGTGCTGTAAAGTGGAAGTCTTGTCTCTATCTTGATGCATCTTCTGTCTGATGCATTTTGATGCCACGTGTTAATGAGGCCAGATTGTCTGGTGGAGCCAGTTTGAGAAACAGCTCATTAGTATGGAGACAGCCTCTTGCCTCGACTGCTCTCACTCTCTCATCCTTAAGAACTCCTTAGAAAGAGGAAAACAGCACCGAAGAGGCCAATAATCATCTAATATCAATTTCAAAGGGAACTTTTGCTTTATTTCAAAGTATGCCACGAGAGAGGAAAGACAAAAACAAACATGCAAGCCACTGTATATAGAAGATGGTAAGATCTCTTAATGCGTTTGCGACTAGCTAGAAAGTTTTAATGCATAGGTTTATCTGTGAGAAAAATACACTTTGGGGACAATTTGTATAGATTAAAAGTTATCTGTATGGAAGCCCTAAACAAACATGATTTTTTAACTTATAAGGGACACAGGTAACATGGTTTATACTACTTATTTCCATATATTGTATGTACCCTTGTTAACATCAATCTGAACCGTTTGAATGCATTTACTGTTTGCTGATTTGACCCAAACATTATAAGTAATAAAAATAAACAACCTTCTGTTTTCTCGTGATAACAATTTCATTATCTTGTTTTTCTGGAGATAACAAAGTTTGTTTTCTCAAGTTAACGAAATAATTAACGTGTGAACTCGAGATAACGGTATTAAAAAAGTGTTTTAATCATGTTAGGGCTTTTGTAAATCTGGATGATCCATGTATTTCAAATATCACACCCTCCGAGACTAAAATCACATCTTATTTATATTTTGTCCGAAACAAAATATCATGTGTATCACTTCATCCTCATGCCTTTTTTCCTCCTCTTGATTTCTCTTCATCTCTGAAGAATGATGTTCTATTAATAAGGAAAGCTCTTACTTGAGTACTCCTGGCTGGCCTGGGGCACGCTGTCATTACATATCATTTATATAAGAATACAAAATACATTTCATTTTATATTGTGAAAACACACTTGACTTTTATCACAGCATGTATAGTTTAATCATGCTGATAAATGTTGTTAGGGTAATAACTATTCCAGTAATTTCAGGGAAAGACATGCAGAGCCTTTAGTTTCAGTATCCAGAGTCTTTTATCAAGCACTCAGCCAGAGGCCATAAAATCAGATGCTTGTAGAGAGCAGAGAATACATAACTCTGCTCTTTCTCTGGATGTTTATTGATTCCATTGAAACAGTGGCGAGAAAAAGAGGATCCTTCTAAAGAGTGAGATGCTGTTCAACACTGCAGAATAGATTCAACGACAGAAAACAATGACACTGTTTTATTTCTTTTAGTTTTGCTGCTCCTTTGCCTTAAATTGTACATTTAGTATGACATTTAGTAAGACATTTGAATTGTAGTTACAATTCCAGCTTACTCTTCCCCTATAATGATATGAACACCGCTCAATCCAATCAACTAATGTGTCTAGTCATGTCCATAAACATCCTCCCTGGCAATTTAACATATTGTTAAAATAACCATGGCTAATAAATAGGTCTGCAAGCTCTTGCAGCTTGAAACGTAAAAGCAACATACAGTATAATATGTTCTAAAACTGAATGAAATGTTACTACATGTCTTCTTTTATACCTTCTTTTGGTGATCTACCATGTGAATAGATGATAAAACCTAATACTGGGTGTAGTAGGCCCCTATTGACCCACATCTATGGTGCTTATAGCAGCCGATAACGCCTATTTAATAGCCTGACAACAGTCTAATCGGCTGCTTTTTCACAGATTCGCCTGCAGTTTGACAAGCAGTAAATGGTCACATTTTTAGCACAGTCAGTGAATCGACTATAAACATTGATTTTGAAACTCAGCTGGCTGTCAAAGCATTTAAAGATGTTGTCACAAGTAAATTAGGCAATTTATGAAAAATCAGTTAATGACGGCAGGCAGCGAGGCAAACTGCTATCAGTCTTTCTTACTGGCATTTTCTGACGTGATGCTTCTGAAACACCAATGAGTTTTAAGCTCATGATGATACCGAAGATGACACCAAAGCTGGATAATTACCCAGCGACGCCATGCATTTCTTGAGTAAAGATGCCTCAAAAATATCTTTTAATGAAACAAA
>CAKALG010040364.1:0-10064 GCA_916700815.1 Helicolenus hilgendorfi | reverse complement strand
ATGACGTATGACCTGCAGCTTCTGCTATAGTCCTACGTCATGTATGACGTCTTTTTTTAACTTTGAGCACAAAATTAAGTTATTTGTCAAAAAAGATGTGCCAACAGTGTGACTAATATTTTAAAGAAAACACCACCACATGCATAAAATCGGGGGTAAAAAAGTAAAAATTTTTATTAGGGTTGTCAAAGTTAACGTGATAATAACGTGTTAACGCAAATTATATCAGAAAAAAAAAGTTAAAATAAGTGCTTGCAAGATTATTTAGGTAAACAAATAAAGAACCTAAAAAATGTAAACAGATACTGTTACATATATATACATTTGTATATATATTTTATATACTGTTAATGCAAAATCAATAGTGTTTTTGAGAATTGATACAGTATCACAAAACATAATATTGTGACACTCAAGCGTACCGATATTTTCTTACGCCCCTACACATAACCCCCAGTTAAGCTAACTGGCTGCTAACTGTAGCTGTTACGGCGTCTTACCATCTATTTTATCTTATTTATTTCAAATGGTCCCTTTCATAGATGTTGATACATGTAAATAAAATAGGTTTTATGGTCTAATCAATACTGCACAAGTGAATAGGCGATAGAGAGTACTTAGGATAACTTTTAAGCTGAATAATATCTTTTTTATTTTTATCTCCTGATGTCTCGTGCTGTACTGTACACCTGCATGCCCATATGTTCAATTGTTTGTGTGCTTTCTTTATGCCTGAATAAGGCTCTCAAAAAGCTCATCTGTGCGTAACATGAGTGTGTGCGTGTGAGATATTTTGTTTTCCATGCACACAAAGAGAGAGGGGCGATAAGACGGCGACTGTCTGCCCGGCATGTCTGCTTTATTTGAATGTCTGTGTGCGGTGTCGGTTCACTCTTTAGTCCTATCAGACAGCAGGAGACACCTCCGCCTCTGACTGAACCGTCTAGAGAGACGCTTCAATCTCATGACATGAATGTGGACATCCTGACATTTACAACAAAAAAGCTATTGCATGGATAAAATGTACTGACTGTACAAGATTAAGTGATTCCTATACTTCTTTTTTGCCTTTCCCTCCCTAATAAAACTGACAGCCAAGTGAAAAAAGTGCTTGTTGTCGAGTAAGAAAAGTTACTGTAGCATCTTTTTATCTCCACAAAATATGCAAAATACACACTGTTCTGTCCTGTCCTTCCTGTATGAGACAGCTCTCTTTATTACTAACTTCCCTCGAAGAAACTAATTCATTGACTAAGCACAAAAGCTGAATCTGTATTCTTGCACAAGAAAAGTTAGGAGTTTGATTGTTCATGTCAGAGAACACGCACCATGTCCGTCAGAAACAAGGAAGCTGCTGACTAAGAGATAACCTCAGAACAACTCGCTGCTAATTTCTGTCATGTTCTAACGTCGACCTGCTGGCTCATTAAAACTTTACTCAGGCGGTTACTTACATCACGGCTGGAAAAGCTGACTAAAGAGAGAGACAAGAAGATATCTGGAGTAGAACAGAATAACCTCTGTCCCATCCGGAGGAGTGTAACGGCCTTATGAGTCAACAGACAAACAGGAACCACGAGTGAGCACTTTATTTTAAAAAAGAAATGTCTCATTTGCTTATATGAAAGGGAAGCTATATTGAAGCAACAATAAGTTGTTTACATTTCTAAACAGCAACTCAAAGGGTAGCATACTGTATGTTTTGTCAGGGAGAGCTTGAAAATAAGTGGACTTCTTGGATTTTGGACTGTTCAGACGAAACAAAAACAAAACAAAACAAAATTGTGATGGACATATTTTCAAATTTATCATTTTAAAGAACAAACAACTAATCGACTAATCGAGAAAATAATTTGGAGATTTATGGATGATAGAAATAAACAATTGCATCTCTAGTATAAACAGAGAGATACAATCATTTGTGCAATAATTCAACTGTGCAATACTCTTAGTTGGTATATATTGGTGCTGCTGTTATACTGTACATTTTTAGAAATATTCTTATTTATACCATCCTTGCATTTATATATAAGACACTTAACAGATCCCACTTCTCCGCATTTTGTATTTTTGTACTTATTTGCACTGTGATTATGTGTTATATATTATATGTCTTAATGTGAATATTTGTACATATTTCTTATATTCTCATTTCTTATTCTTATTTTTATTATTTACTTATATTTCTCTACATATACTGGGTTATATACATTGCAGCATTATGCACATAATTTACATGTCACATACTCTTTAATTTCTATTTTCTTACATTTCTTGATGTTTATATAAGAGCAACTGTTCCCCGCCGCGATCAATAAAGTATTTCTGATCCAGATTCTGATGAATGGTTTTTGGGAGGGATGAAGGACAAAACAAACACAATACTGAGGTGAAAGCAGGTCAAAGAAAAGGCAGAATACAGAGGGACAGATGGAGAGAAGAAGAGATATCACTCTTCAGGGGTCAAACCAGGACTGAATGGCGATCGAGGGGCGGTAAAGAAGCCCCTGTCCTGCGAGTCGAGTGCTCTCTGTCGGTCTAAGCTTCTGGTCAGAGATGGAGCTGGTTGCCAAGGAGACACACCACCTTCAAGCAGGACGATGGCTCTCACAAATCAACCCATTCATTCCTGTGACGTGAGCGACACCGATAACAGTGACGTGAGTGTACTATGAGCTTGTGTGTGCATGGGACTGTGTATCTCCTGGTGAGAGGAGCTTCATCTTTAGACCCGCCTTGTGCTTTTCTCTCCGTGGCAACGCTCCTCGATCTGGCTCCACAGGTTATCTCAAACATATAGACTCTGACTATAATAGAGTCCACTGCTTAGCATGTTAGTGCCAAATGTCCTGGCAGTATGTTTCCCCCTCCCTTAGTGACAATGAAATCACAGAGCCCATCTTCCTGCTCCCATTGGCTGGCAACCTCCATGGTGATGCCCTGTGATTGGGCATGCCCAGCATGCACTCTCGGCCAATCAGGTTCACTGTATCCAAGAGACTGAAGCATGTAAGGCTATTTAAATCCAACCAGAGACTCACAAGATTGTTCAGATGTATATTTCACGGTGCAAAAAATAAAAAGCTAGGGGGAAAAGGTTTACGAGTGGACGAATGTGCAAATCCAGACAGACCTGATTGGTTTTTGAAGTGGTCGGCCCATCTAGACGGGTTAAAGAGACCCAGAGCAAAGCGTGAGTTGAATGAATGAACTTCTACATCATGCACTCCTCCTGAACCTTGAGTTTATCTGTGAATATCGATCAAATTCTACTTCTTCTCTGCACTGATGCTTGAGTTGCAGTTCGCAAGGCTTGAAGAGAGCAGGGATGGCTCGGTTAAAATCAAATGGACAGAGGAAGTAAAAGCTGGAGGTCTTTTTCTCCTGTACAACCGTGTGTGTCAGGGGGGGGCAGCCAGCTATTGGTCTTTCATGGTGCACCCGGAGCAGGACCAACTTGCAGTGGACCACAACAAGAGTGTGAAACTCTCGCTGACGATCACAGCGTAAGTCTGCGGCCATTTTGTGTCCACTCATTTTTTGAAACGTCATACTTTCTGTGACGACAAAATGGTGGACAAATACGAATGTCGGGCTGGCAGCGCAAAATCCTTAAAAGAAAACTTTAACGATTTTGCTGAAATTTTACATTTTTACATTGTATTAGATTATAATTTTGTGTATACTGCTAATATGAGTGTAATTTATGATAAACTTTTCTCTGTATCTTTTGTTGAATTACATTTGTCTTATGTAACTTTCACTACAGCTGACATGAAGGCTACTTGTCTTTTGCACGGTATATTGTTTTTATTTAGCTTGCATTTATTTTCCCACACACGTCGTTCTGTGTCACAGATAACGGACATGTCAATAGAACAAGCTATCTGGCTTACAGGATTATAGAGAATGACCTGGCAGTGTGTCTTTACCATGAATGAGAGGAGAGGTGAAAGTAGGTTACAGCTACGACCGCTGATCCCAACTCCAGTATGACCCTAATAACAACACAATTACACCGACTGAAGGTATCTGAATGGTAGTCAGAAAGTAGTAGAAAAAGGGTATTTTGTAAACTTAATAAACCTCAAAGTGCAAAGTGGTTCACAAAAGCAAAATGTACACGATATACAGGATTTGCTTGATATCTCAGTCACTCTGTGAAGTCAGTTTTAATCTCTATGGTTCAATGAGCGGAAGATGTTTTTAGAGAGCAACACAGATAACACATGACATGAAAGTTACACTCAGTTTCAAGTTGCGACTGATTTTTTGTTTAACTATTAGAACTTCACTTATATTGTCAATTTATCAAACGATAAAGCCAATTTTTTTATTATTTTTATTTCAGTCAGTGTTTCTTCCTACACTGTGACACTGATTTGTGACTTTTGTTAACCGGCTTTATCAAATTATGGCAACAGATTTGACCATACATATCCATCTGCTATAATCTATATAACACCTCTTTAGTGGTTACTGTAAGCTGTGAAAGTTTGTGTTAAAAACTTTTAAAATATATGACATGACATATTGCTGCTACCATGGCAAAGATTGTGTTTTTGTTTTACCATACCAAATTATTTTGCCATCTTTTCTTGTTTCATAAACATATCCTGTCAAAGCTTAAGTGAAGACATTGTGGTCTATGGACATTAGATATATAGTGTGCCTCGCTATAGTGCTCACTGCATTTGTTGTATTGATGTTTTTTGTACATTTTCACGAGTTTAGTTCATGAGTGTAGGAGGCACATTATAATGCATAATTCAACATTTTGTCATTTCCGTGAAGTGGTAATAAACAGTTGTATTTTTCAAAGCTTGATTTGAGTTTTTTTGTGTTGAATTTGGGAATAATTTATGTTTTTTTTATTTCCCAGGATTAGTCTAGGATTGAAAATATTCTTTAATGCAGAATAAATTGAAGTGCATTTTCATTAGGACGGTCAAATTATGTTTTATAGGAAACTTGGAAATGTAAGCCTACCATTGCAGTCATAATTTACAACTTATTAGCAGTCATTTTATACATAATTTTTTACATTTTATTTGTTTGTTTGACTTGTTTGAAGAGTTTATTGATGCATGAGAGCCGACTGAGCCAGTGGCTAGCAGCTAACGGTACTAACAGCACAAACAGTGCAAACAACAGCAACAGTGCTGACAGTGCTAACAGTGTTTACCTGAGGGGGAACCAGAGGGTGGGTGCTGCGCTTCTGCAACGATGCCATTGGTCAGGACGACGTTATCAGTGGTAACCGCCGTACAGAGCGACGGCCATCAGCTAGCCAGTGGGACACAATAGAGAGACTCCATGCACTAAAATACAGGCATGGCCCGGCTATGTAAATAAAGCAGAGAAGCTAGAATTACAACACACACAGAGGGAGAACAACTTCCTTCTCTGCTCAGGTAGACATTACTCCACTGTATCTTTTCATAGCTAGTAAACTAACTTCATAAAGTGCTCCAGGGATGACGTGTTTTAGTAGGCAAACCAGGAAGTTAGCATAACCCTGGTTGCTTCTACAAAAAAACAATGGGATTTTTCCATTGAGTTTTGGATTATTGCAGAAAATAAGCTCTGTTGCAAACAAGCGTTTGATACTTACACATTTTGTTCAGCAAGATAATCTTCACAACTGAGCACCACTTTTATGATTTTTGAAGTGTGAATGCAATCACCAGAAGTAAAAAGCTAACATTAGGGTATAAACGAACTACACTACGGTGGCGTGAATGTAAGTACACACAACGAGACTGTAAAGGCAAACGAGTTGGCGTGATGACGTTTTGTAGTCTTATTTATATCGTAGACCAAAACGTTAAAATCTCTTCAGGTATTGTTAAAGGGACTGTTTGTAAGAATCAGAAATGCTCGTTAACAGCGACACCTGTGGCCGTTAAGTCAACGAAAGTCAGCATCGGGTTTGCGCTTGTGCTCATTCTAAATAGATATAAACGAGCATCGCTCAAAACAGTGAGTGTACACACGTCTTCCAGAGCTACATTATAAATCTATATTTCACCTGCATGACAGTAATGTTAGCTGACCAGACGAAGGTCTCTCCATGAATCACTGCTGATCCTAGTGTTGGCTTTTCCTGCTTCAGCCTCCCGACCGCGGTCGGAGGAAGACATCGGCACACAAGACACGGAAAACCTCTGTTGGCCTGGAGGAGCTACAGCATTTATTTCTGCACAAACGTCCACTGTACATTCACTAGATATTCTCAGAGCTACGAAGTCTTCTGCAGTGTGTAGTGTGCGTGCATGCACGTGAGTGGAGCAAGCTGTGAGTGAAGGCAGGCAGGCAGAGGAGCAGAGACTGGAGACAAAGCTGTCGTTTCCGTGTAGTTTGTGTGGAGTATTGTCTGAACAGCGTAGCCACACGAGAGCGCGCATAGGACACAGACCCGGGGGATTTATACGTGTAAGAAGTTACAAACAGTCCCTTTAACCACAGACCGTATTTCAGGCATCTAAATAAAAACCCACTGAAAAATCCCATTGACTTTGTGATGAGGGAACCGGAAGTGCTAAAATGCTGATTCATTTCTGTGTTTTAGGACTCATTTCTGTCATTGCAGGGTAAACAGGTGTAAATAATACCACTAATTATGGTCCTGTTCCATTTAGGTGGGCCAGGTTCCTGGTATTGTGAATGCTGGCTCACTGGAATGGCTTAGACATACTAAATTTAACGGGACCATCATTAATTTTAGCAAAAACACCTGTGTTTACCTGTTGTTTACCCTGCTGTAACATGTCTAAATGGCAGCTTAATGCTATATTAATGCTCTGAATTTCAAATTTAGTAGCTTTAAGTTTCCTCTAACTTACAAATAAAGGGTCAATATTTATCAGGACGACTAGTAACACATCTGAAATCAACAAAAATCCTCTAAAGTAAGTCATATACTTACAATTTTCCACACAAACCCTGAAGTTTGCCTCCAAACCTTAACTGCACGACACTAGTCAACTCGCGTTACCAAAATCACGCGAGACTTCCGCAAAGTGAAGCTCGTGCACGTGACTTCCTCGGGGCTAGTTGAGGCAAAGCAGTAAAACTTGACAGTTTTTCAGCTAATTTCAGGTGTTTTGGATTGTTTTGTTTTGTCTTTTGGAAGCCGAGATTAAGATCTTAGGTAATAACTGTCCCGAGTATCACCCACAGAGGATTTTACCGGGGTTAACGGTAAGTTTTCTAGCTTTATTTACTTGTTTACTGTCACTTTTTGGGGGATAGACTTTCATTCAAACCCCGCTTTTTTCTTTCAAACTCTTCCTGTTTCTCTAACTTAACAGTTAGGTACACTTACTACTGATGATTAAAATATTTTAAACTGCTCTTAGGGGATTCATAAACAGTTTAGCTTGGTTTATTGGATGTTAAGGTTGTTTTGTTTCCTGGGGTTTGTTGTCCAAGCTACCACAGCGGCATATGGTCACCATGGAGACGGAGCGGCATAGCGTCACCACGGAGACGGAGCGTGAACGCGCAGGGGGACTTCTCATGCACTCACACATAAAATCAATTCAATTCAAACAACTTTATTAATTCCTCTAGGGGCAATTGGTTTGGAGCAGCTCGTACATAAAAACATAAAAACATAGATAAACCATAGTGACACACAACAACAACAACAACAACAACAATATATGTAAGCTAAAAAAATATATAAGACCCAAAAGTCGACAAATTCACTAAATGTAATGAGTAGAGAGTTGTACTGCTGGGCTTATGGGAAACTATTTTGATAATTGATTAACCATTTTAGTTTTACTCAGATTAATTGATAATGAAAATAATCTCAATCAATTATTTATATAGTACCTTTCAAACAAATCAAATGCACTTCAAAGTGCTTTACAAGCAATTGACAGATAAATTGACAAATGTTATAATGATCAACAGTTACTCAAAGTAGTAAAATGTTGATAAAACAAAATGAGTAAAATAGAGTATAAAATAATGTAAATAATAAAACCACTAAAAATGTAAAACCCTACATGAAAGCCAGATTAAATAGATGGGTTTTTAGTTTACATTTAAAAATATCAATATTTTCTCTTCTCAGATCCTCAGATCCAGTGGCTTGGAGCATAATGGTTGAAAGCAGCATCACAAATCTTTTAGCTCTGCCTTGTAGAACAACTAAAAGAGAAGAACCAGAGAATCAGAGAGGTCTTCCTGGTTCATAAACCAAAAGCATTTGGTTTCTGCAGCTCTAAATGCAATCATGTAGTATATATTATAATACTGGCATGGGCTATTCTGCTGCATAATGAATCATACTTTAGATATTTGTTTTGATAATACTTCCATTACTTAAGATTGAATGCAGGACTTTTATTTTCAATAGAGTCATGTTACGTTGAAGTATTGCAACTTTTACTTATTCAAAAGGATCTGGATACTTCTTTCATTATTGCTTGCCATGCTTCAAACATTGTTCATTGCAACCTCAGATGTATTTTACACCTGTTTATTTTCTGTTCTGGCATTAATCTATTTTTTTTTTAATATTTCCAACTGTTTCCCATCAGTGAGACACCCTGTAACCACCTGCATAATTAAATCAAACCACTGAGGTCATTGGCAGACTGTTTTGGCAAATGTCACACAGCCCTGAATGTCCTCTATGGAGAGAAAACAGGAGATCTGCAGCCCGTTCTCTTCACGGCGCAACAGCACTGTGAAGAAGACGAGTGCAGAAATAGTCAGCGAAGCCAGACAGTCCCTGCGAGTCCAGTCCACCCAGCGCCCGTTCACTCCCAGTGATGGACACCGGCAACTTTTTGAAAAGAGCTCTGTACGCGCCGACCGGGACAGCAGACCTCCATCTGCCTTTAGGTTAGTCACAAACCCAGGTTTTCAGGTTCTGAGGGGGTCATATGTAACTTATAGAATTAAAGAGAGTAAAGAGATTTCTTTCCACTTTTCAGCCTTCATGCTCAAAATTTTGATGCTCCGGACTCTAGGCCAGGTTCAGGGACTCGCCTCTCTCCTCTGGACCATGTAAGATCCCTCACACACACACACCTATATATAGTAGTTCAAATAATTCATTTAAGGTGGTAGTCGTTGTAAGCTCAGGGACCTATTTGCATCTTTTAATATTATGAGTATTACCATGAAAACTGAAAAATAGGATAAGGAGTATACACGCCTCTGTACGCCAACATGAAAGCTTATCCAGTTTTAATAAATGGGATTATAATGTTAATATATGAAATTAGAGTAACCAAAATAATAGGATCTTTGTGGACATGCGTAGTGTAATTTGTGGATTCAAGTTCCGGCTCGTTGTTCACACCATCCACTAATATGTTTGTGTGGTACCAGAAGCCAAAGTTTCCATTCCCCTGTGATGCTGTGGATCCATTCAAGGCCTTCCCCAAATTCCCCACTAACCCACTTGAAGGGAAGAGGGGGCTGCCAGGGGCACCCCTCCTCCGGGCTGGATCGCTCACCATGTTAGCTCCTGTAGAAGGACCCAAAGATGATAAGGACAGAAAAATAGGGAGAAAAGATGGTAAATAAAAGTCATTATTATAATCCATGTTGTGTTTACAATGAAATGCTATTAAGAGAAGGTATTATGGTGCATTTATGCTCTGTATATTTCACCCGTTGCATCCCTGTAAATCTTCTGTGCGCGCACTAGTGCAAGAGCAGTTTCCTCAAAGGGAAATGAATGGAGCCATTCACATGCTGACATTATACCTGATTTACATTCTCTGCGGTTGTTCTGGGTGAAAAACGTGATTTACTGCTGCTGTTTTGAGTGGGAAATGAGTCTCTCTCTCTCTCTTGAACCTCGTCTCGCGAATCTGCTCCGCTATTTACAGCAATGAAATAGATGAGGATGTTCAAAAGGATTGACTGATTTAGAAATCTTTGAGTAAATGTGCATAATACAGTATGTGATTGTGTACAAAATCGAAACTTCAGCTACAAACGTCATAGCAGCAACCTGTAAATATCTTCTTGCCACATCCTGTGTGTCCAGGCCCGGGACAAAAGCAGCCGTCAGCTAAACGGCTCTCCAGCAC
>CAKALG010040363.1:0-12466 GCA_916700815.1 Helicolenus hilgendorfi | reverse complement strand
AGATGCTGAGGGCCCCTCCTCCTCCTCCTGCAGCAGCAGCAGCAGCAGCAGCATAATTGGGAGTTAACCGTCTGTCTTTCCCGAGGCGAACTGCCACAGAGTAACCAGCCACCCAACACACACACATACACACACACATACATACAGAGTGCACCAAGAGTTCAAGAGCGCCAGTGTGCGTTTGACTACAATTAAGGGGAGTGGAAACATTTTGGTTTATCCATCCACTTTTCTTTTTTGGTCGGGACGAGGTTGAGTCTTTACTTTTGGTTACTTCTCTCTGTGCGTCGTCAGGCAATTAAGGAGAGTGACGCTGCTGCTGCTCAGCGTGGTGGGCATGTGCTGCATGTGTTGCATGTGAGTCAGAGGAGACGGATCTGAATGCGCAGGTAAGATGAAACACACAATAACGACAACAACGATAACAAATCATGTGCTTTTTATACAAAACGTAGAACTATGAGTTGCTGTTTTTCAGTTTATGATATTTCCCCATGCTATTGCCTTTCTCATCTGTTGCATTAATAGTAATGAGGTTACTTGATGTTGTCCACATGAAGTGTTAGTGTGTTTTTGGCTACAATAGGCTACTGTTTGTAAATGTGTATGCCTTTGTAGACATTTTTCCTCTCTTAATTTACACATCTTCCTTTATGTCTATCTGTCATATTTTGAAATTTATTTTTTCAACCACTTCTCCAATTTTAAGTCCTGCAGAACAGCTTTCCAACTTTCCTAAATCCAACCCTTCAAACTCAGGATTTTGCTGTCAACTTTTAAGAACTTCTGAGCAGCTTTCCTTAAAACAAGTCGACAACTAACTTTTCACATAATGATAAAATGAGATAATTTTACGATCCTATGAATAATTTTATCAGCCTGTAAGAGAACAAGTTAATCTTTTGAATTACTGGCATTGTAAAAAAATCATCACTCTTTGTAATGCTATTCATCACACAGCAGTAGTGTTTCCTAACTGTCCGGACTACCCTAATGGGTCGATAGTGTTTTATGAATAGAAGCACATTAATGTGATATTAATCCATTCAAACTTTTCAATCAATGCAGCTGGATTTTCAACCTCAAATCAATGCCTCACGATGCGTTCATGTTCTATTTGACACCACTGAGAGATATATATAGTATAATGTTAGTTTACCAAATGTGTTTGAAGAGACAGTTTTTGAGGAGGGAGGCGGGTGTGTGTGCGCTCCAAATACCCCTCAAATTGAATGTGACTAGATGCACTTAAACAGCCATGTCCTCTTTATTATCCAGTATTCATATAGCAGACCTACAGTGCATTAACATACTGCAGGAGTTGCTTTACTCCTGGAGCTCAGCTCACTGTGATGTGTGTATTTTGTGGTTTACTGTGCAGCATATACAGTACAGTAGGAATAAAATACCATCATGTGGGTTGAGTGGTGTTGTTATTTAACCATCCTTCCCCTGCCTGTATATCTAACAGTCTCAAGGACCCACTCTCCACTTACTGCGCTTCTAAAGGTTTATCTAACTCCCTACAAGGCGCTCTGGGTTTAGGGGTGGGGGGTGGTGGTGTTGTGAGCGAGGCAAATACACTATTGAAAGGGAGGCAGAGAGATGGGATGGGAGTTGTGTGGATATTGATTTCTCTGGCAGAGTTTCATCTCTTTCGATCAGCATGACTGAGGAAAAATAAATGATTTCTGCTTCGGGCCACAGAAAGACAACACAGAAAAAGCTTGTCTGATTTTCTCCTTTTAAACATTGTCCAAACGCTGCGTCACTGAAGTGGTGTCTGCCAGGCATACTTAATGCAGACTGCCGTATATACACAGCAACTGCGGATGGGGCAGGCTAAGCGCTGCTGCTGAAATCACAACCACAAATGTTGGGAGTTAGAGGACTTTGAAGGGACTTTTGAAAAGTGACAGCATACTTTGAAACTATTCTAGTCTCATTTCTGTGCGAGCTCTGGTGTGGTTGGGATTGGATTTCATGATAAGTTGTAATGTCAGTCTGGTTGGAGGGTTTTGGTAATGTATGTGGGTTCCTTTGTTCATTGTATCAATCACTTCAAACCCATGCTGTGCAATCCTTGAGCTTCCTGTGTGCTTTACTTCACTCCTGTTCTGTATTGCTTGTCTGGACTGATCCAACATTAACCTGAAAAAAAATCACAGCATCGATATTCAGCTGTGTTTTGAATGGCCGGCAGCACCATTCCTGCGCTCTGTGACAACATCATGCCGTTCATGCGGAGGCTTTCTTCTGCACGGTGATGAAAACTAAAAAACTGAAAGAGTCCTTTCTCAAAACTCAACAGGTTTCGGGTGGAAAGTGTTATTAAAACATACTTATATAGCCGTACTGCACACTCGCCCAGCCTTATATGGTCATGTTTCCAGAATCCTTCAGTGCACACAGACAAAGCAGCTAGGACACCTTTACTGCAGCGGAGATGTTAGTATGTTTAGAGAGTCTATAACGGCTACGTGCCAATGACTTGCAGACAGACAGCCCGGCGAGGTTAGCCCGCCCTGCAGCTCTGTAGCCTCTGTGTTTCCTCCGTCTGTACTGGACTACACTGGAGCTGGTGAGGATAACAAAACCCTTCCCAGCACTGAGAGAGAACAATAGAGTTGCTTCCCACATTAGCAGAGGAGACAGTAATGCTCTTGAGGGGAGTTGTTGCATAGCATACATGGGTGTACCCTTGTGTCCTCAGGCCATGAGGAGACGAGTGAGAGCACTTACAACTGCCAATCATTGTTTTCATGCCCTGTTGCTCCCATCTGCCTACCTCAGGATGGTATTAGCTTACGTGCGCACATATGTTCATACAGGCAGACACTCATACACATTCAGAGTTGCACGTCAGGGTCATGCCCCGTTCAGCACGTGTAGAGTTACTTGTTTTGTTGTCAAAACGGTATCGGTATGTTTATATGTATGCCGTTGTCTCAGTTACATGGTTGCTTTTCTGTTTTGAATAGCCCCTCAACTTTGTTTCCACTTTGTGTTTTTTCCGTTTCCATCCTCTCTATTGAAAGGAGTTAAACCACAGATCCAGTATCACTTCCCGCCTCCCACCTTTCCATTCACCATCAGGATCTGAGCTGGCACCGTCTCAGAGCTCTGTATTCTATATACCGGCAAAGATCGGATGATTAAACGTAAAGCGAGTCTTTAACAAAGGCAGTACAAGCACTGTTATGCGTCTTTGGTGTATTCGGTTACCATACTAGCAGTGGCCCAGAGTATTCTCTTACCAGATAACAGCTTAGAGAGGGACACAATGTGGACAGACAGGACCTCAGGGTTGGAATTTTATCCATCTCCTTAGGTTTTTCTCCACAGACACACTCTTCACCAACAAAACGGAAGGAATTCCGCTGGAATGTCGTCTCGTCTGGACATTATTACCATTCACTGATTTCATGCATAGACGTTTCAAGCAAAGTGTGGTTGTCATGAGATGTCTGTTATTTTTAGCGTGGTGTTGTGAATGTGTTTATGTGATGCAGAACAGGGCCAGAATTATTCACTCGGAGAAATCCTCACATAAACTCTTAACTGTCGGATGTGTTTACTTGTCTGTAATCAGACAGCTTGTGGATTTCTGATTTATAGGATTTATAAGCAGGTAAACGGCTGCAGGGAATACAGACTTTCCTAATGGCAAGGGATCAAATGATCCCCGTTCTGGTCCTTGGAGAGGTTTTAGATAACCTTACCTAACATGTTTCGTACTACCATTCATTATTTGGGACTAATTTACTGCTGCATTTTCAACTTCAAAGCCCATCTCTGTCTGTATCACCGTGTTCGGATGATAAGATGTGTGTAAGGGGATATTTTGGCAAATTATTTTGCGTTCATTTATTGGAGTGATATGTAATTTCCCAAGAGATTACACATGCTGTGGTGATAGATACGGTGCTTCACTCAGATAAGGTGGGGTAATGTTGGAGGTTAAAATCTAAAATGAATCACAGCTTGCTCCCTTGATGTTTACTTTATGACTTGAGTAAATAAAAAACAGAAAAAAGTTGCCAAAAAGCTTTAGTTTAATAATAATAATAATAATCTTACATCGCCGCAAGGATCACATGTTTCATATTTACAGTACTTGCTCTCTGGCAACAGTTAATTCTCAGCATACAGTTAAACAGTATAAGAGCCGCACCATGTGTGCGATGTGTTAACATTATTAAGGCGAAATAGTTTAAACAGGAGTTAGAAAACCCTTCAGATCAGTGTTACTAGTTTTTATAAGTGGCCTTTGGAGACAGAGCTGACTTTGTTTCTAGAAGTCTTTTACCTCGTTATAGAAATGAAATGTGCCGTATATTACAGCGCCCAGACATAAAGAGAAAGAGCGGTGTTTGTCTCTGTTTGAACAGTGTTGTGTTTCCTTCTTTACTGCCATCTATAACTGGAGTTATAGGCAGCAGAACAACTGTAATGCTGCTTGTATATGCTTTACAGTTTGTGTTTAATGAAAACACAAAGAGTGTGGCCTAGTGGCTGTCCTGTATTTTCTCTTTGAGACATGAACTCACACAGACTCACAGGAGAGTTACATGCTTGCTTAAATGCAAGGTTAAAAAAAAAAAGATGATTGACTGTTGCCAAGAAAAACAACCAATGTCTTGAGAGCTAGAAACAATTACCTATGTTGTTCTGCCAGGTCAGTGCCTGTGGTCGGGGAATAAAGACAAATAGCCGTGCTAATGCACTGTGTCCTGTGGAGATGGAGGGGTTTGATAATAGTGTACTCTACAGGGCACCTGGGTGTTGCTAAATGCCTCATTAGGGGTGGTCTCTGTGTGAGAATGCCCATGGCCAGAGCACTTCTTCACCATCTGCTCCGTCCTCATGTCCGCTGACAACTTCTGCTGGGAATATTGTTTCCTTTAAAAGTTCGGCTAATTAGTTACATGGCATCTTAAGAATACATTTTGTTAATTAAAGGCTGCTGGTGAATGGTTGTTTTATTCACACCGTATTTCTTTGATGAAAAGCCAGTATATTAGAGGAAGTGACATCCATGAGATGCTATATGTTGGGCCGAGATCAGAAGCCAGCAGCGCCATATTGGCTGCCAGCTTTAAATCTGTCACCATCGCCATCAGGATTGTTTCCCATCACCCCCTGCACCGTGTGCCGGCCATGCTGCCAAAGACAACAGGGACTGTAGCCGCCAGGAAACAGGGGTGTTAGCTTAACCCACGTGGCACAAGCTGTCTGTTTCTTCTCTTTCGCACCTCTCTCTCTTCTTCTCCATCCCTCTTTTCATCTCTATTATTCACCCTTTCCAAAGTGTTGACTGACTGGCAATGCATATTATGTCCTTCACTGCTATATCGCGTGACGATCTCCCGTTGTCGTCCTTTTCTCAACAGACGGAGAGTTTTTATGCCCCTCTTCTAACACTTGAGCTTTCTCCTTTGTTTGGGGCGTATTCTTCCAGAGAGGGGTGCTGCACAGGCCTGTACTGCTGATAGATTTGGGCAGTCAAGCGGTGAAGAGAGATACATTACTCGAACGCGACTCACATGGGTGAAATCGTGTCACTGCTCCCCTGAAGATACTGTAGGGAGGATGAGCCCCACCGCCAGCGCTATCGTTGTTGCTCACAAAGTGTGCAGAGACCCGCACAGATTTCACACACCTTCTCACTCTCTTTGCCGAATGCCCATCCATCACACACACACAGCGCTCCATATCTGTATTTCTAACCCTGAAGGTGTGAAGGTGCCTCAATTTGTCATCTTAAGTAAACAGCAGTCTGTTTATCGGGGTCTAATCCTCTCCGGTTTAAAGCAACGGGAGGGCTTGGATGGGTGCCACTCTGCCCTGATACTCCGTAATGAACTCAAGTTTCACACACCAGATGCCAAAACTGGACAGGGAAAATAAATGAAGTGAAATGAGTTGTACTTTTGCAGCTTGTATCTGTCTGTCAACATGCAATGCAAATCCGTGTGCGTAGGCGTGAACGAATGTACGTCCTCAGAATGTCAATTTATATCATTTCCTAGGCGCTGCATAAACAACATTTGGCCCAAAAGGTGATCTTCTCTTATCTAATATGTCCAGCTCTTCCAACCGGAAGCGACATGCTTGGTTTCAGTATGTGAGGAATGTGAGTGTGTTTGCCGCATCGGATCTATTAATTTAGGTTATTTATGTTGTCACAGGACAGGGTGATGTGTGTTATCGGAGATGCGGGTGGAAGGAAAGTAATGAGGGAGACGTGGCAATACGGGGGAGGCATTCTTTTGATGCATTCATTAATTTCTTCAACAATTGTTCGGTTAATTAGTAGCTAGATGGCCGTGGAATGTGCAGGAATGCAGGTTTAAAAACATTGTTCATACTCGGCTGGTACTTGGGTAGGGTGATGCACTACATACACAGCTCTTCTAATTAAGGGTTAGGTTATCACGAGGTAACGATGCATTCTAAACACACCACCGATATGTGTGTCATTGTGCTGATTAGCACCTGATCAGGAACAATTAATTAAGAAAGTAATCACACACAATGAAGATTCATAGATACTTATAAACCATTGGATACTGGTTCATTGCAATAGTTTCTAGATTCAGGCACAACTTATTGACTACTCTGCTGTAAATTAGATCTTAGTTCCTGATTCATTTCTTACTTGTCTCTTGATGTGAATGAAAACAACATCCTCTCTGCAGACTCATATGTTGCATGCCCTTTAAAACATCCTGTGCCGTGTGATGATCACATCTGTTTGTTTGAACAGAGCGCAGTTATATGCACATCACATGTGCGTGCAAGGCTGTTGAAAATCAGCATTAGGGCTGCACAATGAATACAAATCTTATCAAAATTGCAATATTTGTTAAAGGTGAAAGGTGTGTCAAAATACCTTCTGGAGAGATTCCTGGTCTGCACCTTACACTCTACAGACTTAAGAAAGCATCTTTGTTTGGTACAGATTTCTGCAAAAATCACACCATAATCATTTTAATATGTTTTTTTATGAAAATGAGAATAATAATTATAATAATTATTAACAATTAGAATTTCTTTCAAAATCGTGCAGCTCTAATCATCAATGAAAAGAGTATCCAAACCACAAATTGATTTAAATGGACAACTTTTCCATCCCAGCTGGATCTTTGTCAGGGCAAAATGACTGTGATTGAAACGTCACATTTGCACGTTTCCATTGTTTAAATCTTAAAGAACATAACAAAAAAATGTCCAGTTACTGCCACGACGATTTCACTTTGTCCCGTGTTCAATTAGTACACATCGCTCAAGTTCTCCTTGCTTATTAGTGCCAGAAAAGCCAGCGAGCGTTCCCATGACTGTTCGCTCATACGTCTCACTTTCCATTGAGTGCGAACTAATGTCTGTGCTACAGGCCTCTTTAATGCGCTGTGAAGTCCCAGAGGGGACACAGCCCATTTTTTTTACAGGACATAAAGGAGGAGCTGACAGGGTCATCAACCAATGCTAAAACTATTGACAAGTATCATTTAGCTGAAGAATTAAACGAGTTATCCAAGTCAAAAGAAGATAGAGGAGAGAGAGAGAAACTGAAAGAGGCTCGGCCGAGTGAAAGATGGCAGAATGTGACTGTTTTGTTAGCGTGACCTTTGTTTTGGGCAAACAGATTTAAAGGCGACACAAAAGGGAAGCCGGTGACGGGCAACAGCTGATGTAGGACGGGTAAAGAGAAGGGACATGCCTGCAGGGCTCCATGGTGAAACGACTGAATAGTCACAACAGAAACCTGTGTACATATCCTGCGATGAGACTCATGCACACACACCCACACTTATGATTGCTCCTCCCTAGTTTGACTCTTTACTCTGGTCTCCGTCCAGGGTTGCAGAAGAAGGACAGAGTGAAAACGGAACAAGACCACTCCACACACCATGAAGAGAGGGGACTCTAGTAATCAGAGTCTGGATGAGGTCGGGGCTCTGCGCTGCATGTCTGGCAGTAATTATGGCAGCAAAGGGAAGAGGATTAAGCTACTATCCCATCCAGGGGTCCCATTAGTGGGATTGATGTTGTTGGCCATCCTCCCTTTTGGAGCAAGCATCAAACAAACTGTCCCCAGGGTCAAACTCAGCCACAGAGGTAAGAAATACTGTCTGTTAATTTTATTGTGATGTCATTATGGATATTTTATCTCATTCCAACAACCTTTGTCATCACTGTTCTTGCACCTAGCTGGAGTTATTGTTAAAGTTACATGATATTTATGACTCTATTGACTAACACTTAAGATTCTTTTGAATTTTGTTCTGTCTTTTTCTTGTTCTTTTTTTATGAGGCAGTATCTAGCGTTCTCTCTTCTTGTAAAATTGTGTCTCCACTTGTCTCTTTTTCTCTTGTGGCTTTGTGCACACAGCCAAGAGGAAAAGTAACAGGGAGATTAGTACACTCAGTTGCGCTGTTAAAGTAAATGGTCTTTGAAACAACACTGTAAAGTACAGTGAGACAGACTTACTGGTCCATTAGCCCACTTCATAATTCCCTGTTTGTCACGTTTGATGGGCGCAAGAATGTTCCCTGGTCACTTTTTGTGAAACACAATCTATTAATCCTCTCATTGATGCATCCTTTAACTGCACTGAGTTACAACTGTTCACTTACAATGTTGTTGCAGTCCAGTCCTATATGTCACATGCACATACATCTCATATTGATGCTCTTGGTCCATACGAGACTGTCGTTCAATCTGTTGTGTGTATATTAGCCGGTCCCGGCAATGTGCACCACGTCCATGTGTTTAGTTTTGCGTCAACTGTTTGCTTTGTGCCACCGGGGGAAAGCTGAATTATTACTCCTCTTAAAACCAATTCTGAACTCAAGCGCGGACTTTACTTCAAAGTCTCCATCCCTCATGTTATGTATCGGCTACGAGAAACCACACAAATGAACTTCAGTCTTGCTCTATAAAGTTGAATCCCCACTGCGACCTAAAAGTAAACTCACTCTGACTTCAACCTCCAAAAGCTCTCTTCTGGTCAAAGGCTTCCAAAACCCCGTGGCTGGAAATAGATACCCACGTATGTCCTGAGTGTCCAACATAAATATATGTAAGTAGCTGAAGGAATAATGATTGCTAGGGACAGTGTTTACTCAGCAGTTAGGCTAGTAGTTAGCGCTACAGTTTGTCTCATTTTATGTTTGTTCCAACCAGTTGATAAAATAAGGCGCTTTATCATTTCTTATATGATTGCATTTTAATAAGCATTTATTTGAGACAACGTTTTCTGATACTCCAGGGTGCGTCTCTTGGCTTTGACTATGAGCACGGCTGACTAAACTTTACTGCTCTTTCAAGAGACCATCTGACCAGTGGTTTCCTTTGGACCTTAGATTAACAACAATAGAACAATGTCCATTTTGGGCTGTGTCAGAATGACTGAAGCCATCTATCAAAAGCAAAATCACCTCCAACCCAGTGCACACGTCATGCACACATCTTGTCATCATCTCATCACCGCACACTCTTCAAAAGCAACACCACCCAGCAGCGATCACTCTCCAAACATCGCATCGCCCCTCCTGTGAAAGCATGAGTGAAGGGTGAAGCGATCAAAGTGAAATCATCCCTGATTGAGTGAACAGCTCCAAAACAACTGCCTTCTACTCTAAACTTTCCTCGGAAAAACAAATCTCGAGGCACAAGTTCAAGTTTGGTCCAGAGTCACAACATAGACATCGTGGTTTTCTGTCAAATGAGAAGTGAAGTCATCTGGTTTAAATATTTTTAATCCGCTTCACATTCAGATTGTTGTTTTGCCTTTTTTGTTTTTAATGTGAGACCAAAATGACAAAGTTGCACCACATGCATTCTGTCCTTAATCTTTTGGCCTGTATTACTCACATACAGTAAAGACAATAGAACATGTTCCTTCTTGTAAACAGTTGCTCAATACCGAGAATCCATTTAGTGAACATATTTGCTTCGTCGCAGCAAATCAAAACACATTTCAGTGATAAATCTGACTGTTCTTGAGCTCATCGGTTTTGGTTTCTTTATTTATGAGTTCTTATCAACATTACTGGCGGTGACGTTACTCTGTGTCTTATGAAACCATGGACAGAACATCCTACGCTGCATATTAATAATGGCAGACCGAGGCTGTGATCATGCTACATGAAAACAGCGGCCTCGCCTCAGTACTATGATCAGTAGGTACTTTTAATGAGTATTGTTCTAACTCATGCTTAAATGATGTGACTGTCCTCCCAGCTCATATGGCAGATTCATATACAGCATCATTACAGCAGTGTATCTTTTCCACTTCATGCTCTTACATCAACCTTCAGACAAAAGGCATCGATGTGGTTGATAAAGCATTACCTTACTCATCATGTGTTAGGCGGTCTGCACTTGTACAATAGCAGCTATTATAGTACAGTATTATAGACCTTAAAGGAACAGTGTGTAACATCTCTTAGCAGAGATGGAATATAATTTCCATAACTATGTTTTCATTAGTGTATAATCACATGAAACTAACAATCGTTTTGTTTTTGTTAGCTTAAGCTGGGAACACACCAAGCCGACATCAAACAACCAGTGGTGATGAAGGCCACGAGCTGCGTCGCCTCACGCCGCCTTTGTTTCGGCAGATTCAACATTCTGAATCTGCCGAAAAACCTCTGACACGGGCAGACTAGAACCGACTGCGCGAGACACACTGAAAAAACTAGGCCAACGGACATTCACCGACGGCCCCAAACAGTCCGACGGCCGATGTCAGGGCCTTTAGAATGAGCCCTTCATATCTACATAGGGAGCCGGTCCTCTTCACAGAGTCCGCCATGTTGCACAAACCAACCCTGGCTCGAGTGAGAGCTTTTCTTGTTTTTACGTTAGCTTGAAGGCCACTATAGTTCTCTGAAAAACTTGGGAAACTGCGGTAACGTGAGCCGCAGAGTGCAAAACCGTGGTAAAACCGTGCAAAACCACCAGCCGCCGTCTGACTTCCGTTGCACTTAAAGTAGTGTTATTATGGTAAGGATTACCACAGTACGACATTACCACGGTTTTGCACTCTGCAGCTCACGTTACCACAGTCTCAGTTGGTTGCAATCTACAACCACATCACTAGATGCCGCCAAATCATACACACTGTACCTTTTTAAAGAAATATATCTTTTACATATAAAGCTTTTCCTCACTCATCCCGAGTTAGGTGGTCTGCACTTCTACAATAGCAGACATTATAGTATTATAGAGCTGTTGGCATCAAGCCGACATGGTGATGTGTCTCACTCAAGTAAATGTGTGGATGAGAGCGCCTCAGAGCTCCAGCAGGGGAGCTAATCAGGAGTTGTTCAGGGAGGATGAGAGCTCTCCTCTGGAGAAAGGTGTGGAGCGCTATGCTAAGCATCAACAGCTAAGCAGGCTGTTTCAATGGGCTCACAGTGCTATGTGTTTACAGAGTGGATTAGAGTTAGCCAAGGGCTAGCAGGCCTAATCTCTCTGTGAGGTTTAGTCTGCTGGAGGCATGATGTGTGTGTAGGGGTGTAGAGATATGAGCATGTGGGGGTGCTGTGTGTGTGTGAGCTTGTGTATAGGAGGAGGTATTAAGTAGGATTGCGTGGTGCGGAGGGGTCCTAGAAGTTCAAATATTGAGGGTTGGTAACCTCTCCAATCCTTCACACCAAGAGGGTAATCACAATGTCAATCCTTTCAGAGTGACTCCCACAGGACTCCCACGCATTGAGCCTGTGTTTATTCAAGGCATGTTGCTATACTGGCATAGTGAAAAGAGCCTGGTGATAGAGGAGATTTCCTCAGATCAAGGAGATCAAGGACACAGTACTGTGCTGAGAATGGAGTCAGTGTTCAGCTCCCAGAAATGGACCGTGGAAGCTGGTAGTTGATAGTAACAGAAACAGCCTATATACAGTATATTTTAAGTCTTTTTTATATATATCTTATTTAAATTGCTAACACTGTAAATCCCATAGAGGTCAACAGCAAACTATACCATCATCTAATGGGTGAGCAACAGGTATTCCACCTGCTCTTATCACAATCTTATCTCATAGTGTCATATGTTACAGCCACAGCACATGGTTAATGAAGCAGCGATGAAAATACTCCTGAGGAAGATATCTGATAATGCATCCACTGAAGTCGTGTGCTGTTGAATTCTCCTGCTACTGTATCTCATCTCTATCAGCGTGTGCAGCTGAGGTGTTAAACCACAGAGGATTAGTATCAAGTCAAGCCAAGACACGTTTTTTTCTCTAGAAGAGGAAACCCAGTGCTTGTCTCCGGGATTTTGGTATGAGTGAACTTGACAGCGTAATCCTGCTGAAATCATTTTTCCAACGTACTGTAATTCAATTCTAGGTGGTGCATTTTTTTTAAATGATGTAAGCTCCATGCATACACTGTACTACAGGGATTTATTAAAATCTTTGTTTGTCTCCCTATGACTGTCTGTCGCTC
>CAKALG010040361.1:0-15235 GCA_916700815.1 Helicolenus hilgendorfi | reverse complement strand
TCTCCGGGGGGATTGTGTCTCCGCTGTCACGTGAAGTCCTCGTGTTTCTACCATGGCCACTTCTCAGGGAGTGAGAGCTGCTTTTCAGGCTCTTTCAGCCTCAGGATGAGGTATTTCTAGGTTTTTATTCATATCATATGAGTGTGTGTGTTGAAATCCTTGAGCATGAAAACTTTGTAGAAATTTCTAAATCATACAAATCTCCAATTAAATATTAGTACATGTTCCCACACTCTGATTGATGCATTGACTGTACTTGCTCAGTGTTTGGGTTCCTACACTGCTGGTGTCAAAAGCAAAATGATTCATGTCATTATTTTCAGTCTGCTCATTGCCCTGGAATAACAACCATCATTTCTGACCTTCTGACCTGCAGTAACACCCGTTACCGCCATGTCCCCGTCAACTGACCGCCTCACTCACCGGCTCCCTCATCAGCCTTAGAGAACCAGCCTATACGCCTATATAAAGTAGCAGCTGTTGAGGAAATGGTAAAGGATAATAGGGCTGGGCAATATGGAGAAAATCAAATACCTGAATATTGATACTGCAAAAATATTGTAGGGTTGACTATTGGTGTTTTCCCAACATATTTACACAATGAGATTTTTGATAAATAATCATCAGTTATGTGGATATAATCATTAAAGTGGGTAAAGGCAAATCACAGAACAGCTAGAACAGTCTGGTAAATCCAGAAAAATACATCAATTACATCACTTTACTGTAATGCATTCTTTAAAACCAGGAAAAGACAACACCTTTTCCATATTACAATATCCAAAATCTACGACGATATCTAGTCTCCTATCACAATATCTATTCAATAACGATATATTGCAGAGCCCTTAAAGTGGCAGTAGGCAGTATATTTTTGGCATCATTGGGCAGAAATTCCATAATAACCTTTCAGCATATTGTAATTCAAGTGTTCTGAGAGATAACTAGACTTCTCCACCTCCTCATGGCTTTAAAAAATCTAACCTGTGACGGGAGACTTTGACCAATCACAGGTCATTTCATTGAGAGAGCGTTTGTATTGGCTGTGCTCTGGTCATGTGACCAGAACCTGGCGTCACTTCAAGAGATTTCACAATGGCTGCTGCGTCACAAACGTTCTCATTTTACAGCTAAACCGAGTTTGCGAGTGATTGACAGCCGGCTCTTATAGACAGCAGCTCGACAGCAGATCTCAGATCAGCGCTGACAGCTTGTTTTCCTCCGGTCTGTGAAATCTTGCAGATGCCGTTAGGAGCACCGGAGGACACAGAGGCACATGCTTTTTTTCAGGTTACCTGTTTCATGTACTACTGTCACGATATAGCAACCGTTTTATAAAAATAACTTTTTTTAAATCATATTTGCTCCAATCTCGCCTGCTTCATCTTTAAGAACACCATGGGGCGCCATGTATAATCTGCAGCTGTTGTCTGACGGTTCTTAAAGGGAGATCTTCTGGTTCTTCTGGAGTACGTTCATCCAGAATTACATCATCCATGGTCCCGTTTTTCTTTTCTCAACAAAGTCATACAGTGGACTGGATAACAGGGTTTTCTCCAGTTTGACACTTGGAAATAGAGACGGATTCTCACAAGTTCTTGCGAGCGTGAAAGGAAATTGAGCTTTTTTCATTTCTTCTATCGTACAAATAATTACTTTCTGGCACAATATGTGTCATGCGTTAGTGAGAAAAGTTAGTTTCATCCCAGTCATGACACCGTTAACTGCTGAAGAGCGTAGAGGGGAGAATGGAGAAACCAGAGATGAAGAAAACAGTCAGGGCAGTGGTCTGTGTACGTGCCTACATGTGCTGAATGGATTATTATAACTCATTAGATGATTGGGAAAACAACAAATAAGCCAGATGTGGCTTAATTGTCCCACAGCAGGCACTCCAGCTTAAAACATGCAGGTTCATATTCAAGGGACACGTTTTGACGACTGAGACATTATGTTGTTCAGTTCTCAGTTAACTGGTGTAGATGCACTGACACCTCTATGAGATGAAATTAGAGATATGTGACCTTTGTAAGAAAACTGAGAGCATTCAGCATGCAAATATATAAACACCCAAACGTGCCCAAACGGGTCAAAGTGGTTCACCTCAATCAGAAAAAGGTAAAACCCCTAATATGACACAGCTCCAACCGACAAAAACATGTACGACCACATCATAATATCAACTAAAACACATTCTGAAAAATATCTTCAAACCCTACACGGACTCTTACGTCACACTGTCTATGACCTGAAGAAAGATCTGGACAAATATTGGCTTTTATCTGTCTCTCTGCTTCCTCCTGGCCTTGCCTTATCATCGCTGTGCTGCTGACTGCTCCTTGGAAGCATAAAATGACATTAAAAATACATACAGAGATAAAAAATAACAATAAAAAAAGCGCAGAACTTCAGAGTGGATTATGGAAGCACATAGTTTGCCAAAAAAGCCTGACCTCTATCCAACTGCTCATTTCATTTTATGAAAACTGCTGCGACAATAAACCATAACTCTGTATCACTTAATTTTATCTGATCAATTTATTTGATACAAGTAAAGCTGAGCAGTGAATGATAATATAAAGATTTGAGAAAAGCTAAGCATTTTGATCATTTAAAGGAATACATTTTTATAATATACTTTTTTTTGCTCCTACAGGTGTTAAGTAGAGACCAGTGGGCTACCTCTAGGTCTGAAAAGTGAAGTCAATGCTGAAGTGCCTTAAACTTGCATTCTTTCTACCTGCCAGCAGGGGGCGACGCCTCTGGTTGCAAAACAAAGTGTGATAGTATAGAAGTCTATGAGAAAATGAGCCTACTTCTCACTTGATTTATTACCTCAGTAAACATTGTAAACATGAGTTTATGGTCTCAATCGCTAGTTTCAAGTCTTCTTCAATACAGCATGATGTTCATTTAGTAAATTATGGTCCTATTTAGAGTCAAATAGACCATAAAGTAGGGGATGTTTTAGGGCGTGGCTACCTTGTGATCGACAGGTTGCTACCACGGCCTTGTCCGGACTGGGAGTTGTCCGTGATTTTGTCTTAGAACAAACCTGAAGTCAGGATGTGGTTAGCCTAGCTTAGCATTAAGACTGGAAGCAAGGGGAAACGGCTAGCCTGGCTCTGTCCATAGTTCAAAAATCAACATCTACCAACACCTCTAAAGCTCATCACATTTTCCCAGAGCCCAAAGTGACATCTTAAAATTGCTAACAGTTCAAAATCCCCAAATATTTAATTTAATTTCAAGAAAGGAAAGAAGTGAATCCTCACGTGAGAAGCTGGAACCATTGACATTTTCACTTTAAAGAACTACGAATTGATTAATCGACAAATTTTTACGGCTCTAATAAACACCGAAACACAATAAATTTCAACCAAATCATAACCACCTCAAGCTCCCAGTCATAAACATTCAAAAACCAAAAGGACGTTATGTTTGATTTCTACATTTATGTTTAAGATTTAGAATCAGAACAGGAATCAGAGACAGGAACTGATGTTGCCAGTGAACCTTATCACAATTCTGCAAAGGCACAAAGGAAGTGAGAACTGAAAGATGATGGGTGTTGTTCCTTCTTCTAGTCATAAAGCGACTCTACTTGCCGTTGAGTTGTTGTCTTTTAATCTGCCTTGATGCTGAGTTGAGCAAAGTGTCAACGCTGCTTTGGTGCTTCACTTCTCTGAAACACAGCAGCTGCGTCCGTGTGGTTAAGGTGTGCCGCTGCCTCATCAACCACAAACCCCGACATGGTTTATGAAACATGTAGTGTTAAACTGTTGTGATAGGCTGAGACGCGTGCAAAGCTGTGCCGACCTCAGATAATCTAACGTTTTAACCGCAAATGGAAAAATCCCCGTTCACACCTTTATGTAGTATGTCATTAGCAACCAGTTTATTTATGCAATGTGAGAATACATTTAACTAAGACTATTTAAAAGATTATCTTGTTGTGCTGTTATGTGTTCTCGATATTTAACGAATGCAACAAGCAGCTACAGACTTGTTTTATGTGAGCTTTTAGCTGTTAAGCTCTTAAAATCACTGTGAACCCCAGTCTCAAGGGTTGTTAAGGCTTTCACTCTGCACACATAGCAACATGCAGGCCACTGTGGCTCTCTTGTTGACATATTCAAACAGCTTGTTGTCCGGCCAACAGCCCCAATCCCAGAGGGATTTTTTTATTTACCATAGAAGCCTACAAAAACAGCAAATATTCATATTTGAGGAGCTGGAAACAGTGATGGTTGAACAGTGACATTTTTGCTTTTAGAAATTACTTAAACGATTATTTGATTGTCGTTGTTGATTACTTTTGATTAATTAATTGGCTAATCAATTAATCGTCTTATTGACTGGCTGATCTGTGATCTGTGATCTAAAACTGGCATCGGTTGGGCGCCATTATATCTTTCTTGTTAAGTCATAAGACTAATGCTGTATCTCTATTCGGATACTTCTGTTAGTACACTCCATGTAGTACACTGTGCACACTATGTACGTACTAGCGTAGTGCGTGAAAACTGTGACTCAATAGTGAATAACTGCTGTTATACACTTACCAGAAGCTCGTTAGATCAGCTGGTGACAGTATGATGTGTTATATATTTCACATCTTAATGAAAATATTTGTACATATTTCTTATATTCTCATTTTAATTTAAGTACTTACTTATATTTCTTAACATATATTGTGTTTATATTGTAGCATTATGTACATCATTTGTTAATATTTTCTGTAACGCTCCAATTTCCCCCCCAGGGATCAATAAAGTATTTCTGATTCTGATTCTAACTTTAAGTATTAGATGAATTACATTTTTTTTTATCTGATGATGGTTTAAAAAGGTTAACAAAGTTACTACAATTCATCATAAAGGGAACATGAATGTCTTCAAAATGTCATCGTAATACATCCAATAGTTGCTAACCAAAACTGTAATGCTCATGGTGGTGCTACTGTAGAGAAAAAAAAACGGGATCACTAAAAGCATTACGTGTGACTTAATGAATGTACAAATGTTGCCCCAATCCATCACATAGTTGTTGCGGTATTTCACTGGTTAAGTGAATACTTTGACCTGCTGGTGGCTCTATGAAAAATGTCATGGTCTCACCAATGTCATTAGCATTCTTCCTCTAGGCATCAAACATGTCTGGACCACATTTCATTGTAATCCATCCAATAGCGGTTGTAGATATTTCAGTCTGGACCAACGTGGTGGACCCACCAACAGACATTATCGTGAAATACTAGTACATGCAATCACTAGACCGTCATTGTCGTCCATGGAACCATGCTGGCTAAAAACTGGAGACCTCAGATACCACCTTGATAAAGGCAAGAAGCAGAGCACAAACTGAGTTTGTGAAATTGCTTTGAAATCTCCCATGGTGAACTGACAAAGAACCAGTAATTGCTCCAAAAAATGTTGCTCTCCTCAAGACCAATCAATAACCATACAAAAAAGGAAGCACTAAAACTGTAATAGAGTGTAAATGGAGCTGTGCCAGAGCCTTCGTTTCAAAGGCCAACTTTACAACGAAATAATGACCAAAATGTACTAAAGTCATGTATTTGGTTGTCACTCCATGTCTCCATTGATTTTGTGGTAATGGGTCCATTTGTTTTCTTTAGAATCAGAAACAATAGCAGATCCTTGTTAAACTGCCTCAAGCATGTTTAAGTGTCGGTGACATTCAGAGAACGAAGTCCCGGCTTCTCTAGCTCTTCTCTTTGTGCCTATCCTTTAGTTGAGTATGTTGTATTTCTTCTTTCTCCATTTTTTGGGAGTGATCCTGTGCTTTTCAGTCTGAGGTTTCAGAACATTTTAAGTCATGATGACGGCTGACAGGATTTTATGGTTCGCTTTGGAGCTGCAGATTACAGTTGTGGGGAGAGGACAGTTTGTCTTTTCCTGCTGTGTCCTTTGTTTGCGCCTTAGGGGACTGTGGGGAAGGAAGAAGTAAAGCAATGGTTTTGAAAATGGGTTTAGAAGTAGCCATATTTTATAAATATCTGTTTTCTTTATAACCCAAAAGCCATTTTGAAGCCCATTAAGTCGTCCCATCAGACTTTACGCGGTACATTATTATTCAGCCTGCAGTGCCTTGGTAAGACTTCTGGCATTACTGACATAGCTATTAGCTTCACATAGCTCTTTGTCCATTAATATGTTCCATATTCAAGTTATGCACATGATGTTATGGCTCTATGACAATTATCAAAATGTTGTTGTTAAGACCATATGATGTGGTCAAAAGTTCCAAGAACTAGTAGCTACTTGACAGACAGAGAGCGGAGAGAGGACCTCAACTCAACAACGCTTCGTCATGACAAGTCACCGCGGCAGTGCTATTTTTTGGCTTTCTTGGTCAAACCACTTCTCCTTTGGCTTCCTCTATGGTTCTCACTATGATGACACATGAGATGGCCTCTCGAGCTGATTCTTTGAATGTGACTTTTATTTTGGTAGTCTTCACTTACTGTAAACAATTTTCTGATCCCCTTGATTTCTTAGAACAGGAAGCTGTACATCCTGTTCTCAATTTTACTGGTGTAAAGAGCAGATTTATAACTTTTTGAGGCCTGTTTCTATCAACAAGTCCTCCAACCTGAAGGCCAAAACAGTTAGTTTGGTTACCGTCTTTATATGAGCCTTTTCTGATTTGGCACCTTTATTGTAAGGATGTAATTGCAAGATATAATAAACCAACTTCTATTCAAGTTAAATGAACAGTGATTTAATCTGCTGCTCCTGTACTAATTTTCAATCCAAACAATAATACAATGATCAACCGCTTATAGTGATCAAACAGCTTGGGACACTAATCATTCCTATACAAACGCTTTTTTGAATTTGCTTACACAGTAGTAATCAAGTAGTCCACCTACAGTGTTCACTTGGGCTCTTCTCATACATGAAAACATCTGTAAAAACATTTTTAAAAACTATGTAAGACTAACGTTAGTTGAACTTCCCAAACTACTCTGCAACAGGGCTGATTCACAAAACAGCAGCTGTCAATCTAATATACATTAAGTCAATGAGTACAGTATGTACTACAGGGAAGTTCCTCCCTCAATCAATGTGCTCATCTGTAATATACAGTACAAACACTGCTCAGTGCTTCATTAGGATTGCACTCGTTGATGTATTTTAGGTCTGTTGTAGAAAGTATTTAATGGTGAGCTGAAACAGCACAACAAGCCCAGCTGCCGGTTACGTTTACAATGACCTACTGCCAATAGCTGGCACAGACATATCTGCAGATAACATGGAGGGGAGAGTGAGAGAGAGACCCATTGCCCTACTGACAGGAAACACACACAATATGCATAAACACATTCTCCTCTTGCTCACACTCGCTCTCAGACGTTAAGTATTGCCATCTGCTGTTAATCATCTCTCTTTATTTACCCATCATTACTCACACATACCCAGACCGAACTAGTTTACACACAACTCCTCCTGTTGACCGCGTACACAGACCTCCTTCAGTCTTCAGTCCACTTTCCTGGCTCCCCCCTCGCCCCAGGGAGCGTTCACAACACCAGCAGTTGAGATGGGCTGATAAACATCTGACACGACGGATGGAGAGGAGGAGGAGGCTCTCTTTGCTCCTCTCCTGTTTACAGCAACCGCTGAACAGAAACTCATACTATCCTGTGTTGCTTGCATAATGGATTATGCCAACACATTGCCATACCTACCATGACCTGATTTAAATAACCATAAATAGTGTCCTGCTATAAGGGAATGGTACGCAGACATTCTTAACAAAAGAAAAAATGGCTCAATGCCTTACGAGGCCAAAACAAGGGGTGTAATTGAACATTTGAGAATTTCTGAACCGAGCATATTGTGCTGAGCCTCAAAGACACAAAGGGGAGGCTGAGAGAGGACATTCATCACGTCTGTAGGAAGGGCTGCAGGGAGCGGGAACGGTGGCGATAAGACAACAAAGAAATGACAACAGCCCAGGTTTCAGGTGCCGTCTCCCGTAGCGACATCAAAACACTGCTGGTCCTTTTATTGTTTGTCTGTACCCCCAATATAAATACTTTTAATTGTAATTACCGTGTTCCTGGACCTGAGATAAAGTTAAGCTAAGTTAATGGCTTCTGGAAAAAAACCCAGAAAAAAAAAAATCAATGGCAGCGCTGCGGTTAATGAAATTATGCGTCCCTCCCTGGTCCTCTAAGAGACATCTGGAACAACAGAGGCAGCATCTGGGGCCTGATGAGGGGCCGCATCAGACAACCTAACTCAATCAAGGAAACACATGACTGCTACGAGACAACAAGAAGCGTAGAAGTGGCAGAGAGAGGGAAGCTAAATGATTACTCATACAGTGCTTCGGTATGTATAAAACCAATAGTTAGTATTTATTAAAGCTGCACTAATCAATATTTTATATCGACGATGGATCAAATGACTCATAGAGAATGATCGCCAACTCACCAGTTCCTCTCGGCTCTACTGAGCTTTTTAGCCTCTTTCAGCTCATTGTTTTGGTTTCAGGCGATCAAACTCCGCTCTCATCAGCCTGGTTTTTAGTTGGGGGTTTTTTTTAACCATTTTTTAATGCCAGTATCGATATATTTGCTTCATTCGAGTCTATGCAGAGGTAGAAAGAAGTTACCGCTTTTATTTTTGTAGTCTGAGTAACATCATATCTGTTCCGTACCTTTCAACCAAAACAAACCACAGTGAGACGAAATGAGAAATTAGAACGGTGGAGGGTCGGCAGTCGGTGTATCGTCCCAGCCTTAGTTCTAAGTAGGTGCGGCCCACTCTATATCATGAAATACACTACAAGAACAGGCAGCAGGGGAGAACTGACAAGCACACTTCACATAGCTAACCTCAACCTGACAACATGCCCTGGTCACATTCTTAGACGGAGACAACCAGGAACCTCCATGTTTGTCACACCATCTCTAATTGGCCCCAACGCCTGTTCATGGCCCGTCACCCATCTGTGAAGTGTGCTGTCGGCTCCCTGAGCGCCTGTCACACGATCAAGGTTAATGGCTTCTGTTGAAAACAAAAGGAGTGGTGATTGCTCAGGGCAAATATATATGTTGGTCTCCTTGGCTTGTGTCATACGTAGTTTAATTCAAAGTGCTGTAATGACTTTACGAAATGGAAACTTCCATCCAGTCTCATGAAACAGAACAAAAGAAAAGAAGAAGATTACCTTAGCTTTCAATGCACATTGTGTTTATTTGGGAACAACAACTATAAGCAAAGCTCTGAGCGTTTCCTGAGCGGCCTTGAGAAGAGTGTAACAAACATAGGGCCACATCACTTAGCATGGTGTCTTTTGGACAAACAGAAGTGAATGCTGTAGCACACTGGATGAGCCACGCAGACAACACACAGTCAAGGTTAAGGAGCCGGGTTTTGCCAAGCAGTGAATAAAACTGCTGCTTTCCTGGAGCATTAGCGACACTGGGACACGAGACAGCGGTTTACCTCGACAATGCAGCACATGTGTAACAACAAATCAACACGTGGCGGTAATATCAGACAAACCTAGAGCAAAATATACCAGTGCATTGTGGGACATCTTGACGGCACCATATGACGTTATGTCGACACCTTTTGAACGCAGAAATCAACACCTCTGACACCGAGCAACACGAAAGTACGTGTGGCAAAATAATCCCAGCTCAAAGGTCGAGCTTTTTCTGAGCTTTCAACTTCGTCTCATGGTCTTCATCGGGAGGTGAAGCTGCCTGAATCAAACCAATGCGAGGATGATACACAATTTCAATTTTCAAACTGGTCCAGTTTGCGTTCACAAAGGCAAAACTCAAACGGTGCAGATATTGGAAATATCGTTTGATCATTGGTCGTACAGGTGGCTCCTCGTACGACTTGTTTGAAGTGCTTTCCTAAGATGTGACAAGACTGAAGCAAAGTTGTTGAATTTTACTAATTTAGCGGCTGGCTAGTTATCTAGCTAGATTGCTAATTCCACCATGCTTCATTGCTACACTGGTTACAGAAAATGAGCCGATCAGTCGGCTGCAGGGACGGCAGTGTGCGCTAGATTCAGTGGACTACAATTACCAATGGACCAATGATTCAATAGACTACAATCACCATCAATACTGATTAGACATCCACATATAAGGTGGTGCATTTTCCCTTTAATACTAGAGAGGACAATCGATTTTCAGGAGTTTTAAAGAAGGCCACCAGGCTGCCAGCTAAACTCTTTGCATGTTTTTCAAATTGAACAAGACAGGCTCGTAGAGAAATTGGATCTCGGAAATGTCATCTAGGGACGTTGTGAAAATTTCAAATG
Organism: Helicolenus hilgendorfi; assembly: GCA_916700815.1. Lineage (NCBI taxonomy): Eukaryota > Metazoa > Chordata > Actinopteri > Perciformes > Sebastidae > Helicolenus > Helicolenus hilgendorfi. The sequence goes on along the minus strand of CAKALG010040361.1, from coordinate 4,912 downwards.
AAAGAGACATCAATTGACTGGCTCAGCTTTTCTAGTCTCAGTTCAAATAACATTCAAGGTCATTTTCATGGCAACAATTAGCCTGAAATGCTGGGTGTGTAGTAGCATGTTAAATACACACCGAGTGAAGGGAACAAATACAGGAACAGTTAAAGGTTTTGATGAAGATTATATTTTGTTTTTGACATTTTAATGCTTTCACGAACCTTCTGATTGTGTGTAGTTATATATTGAGGTGCACGACTTTGCTGTCGGGGGACGTGGAAAAGGTGTGTGAAGTGTGATTCGTGCTGGCCATCAGTCACCCTGGACTTCAGGCGTGAAGTGAAATGAGAGATGGCAACAAAGCCCTGCAGGCCTGAGCCTTGGTCGTGGTCTGTCTCAGACATTCAGTCTCAGAAGGTCACACTTTGACAGATGAGGCTACGCTGTCTTTAGGGATACAAACACAATGGTGAACAGGGCCGCGCTGTACAAGCATCAGATGTCAGAGAGTGTGTGGGTGTGTGTGTGTGTGTGTGTGTGTGTGTGTGTGTGTGTGTGTGTGTGTGTGTGTGTGTGTGTGTTTCTGCAGATACGCAACCATGTAGAAATGTGGAGTAACTATATAATGCTCCAAGGCTGCACATCTGCTCCGACACGACTTCCTCAGCACATGCCAAACAGGAAACACTACAGAGTCTGCAGGGTATACAGGTCTGGCAGCCCAAGGCTCACACCAGCCACCACCTGCTCTCTGCTTCACTCTTTCTTTACATCTACTTCTCCTCCTTAACCTCTTTGACCTCCAGGACTAACTTTCACTGAAGGTTTTATTCTGTTTCCCGTGAGCTTCTCTAACCCTCTGCAGCATCTCCGTCTTTCCCACACTCCAACAGCCTTTGAAGGACAATTCATTTCCTGGTACTGACTTATATGTCACCCTCCTCTCCCAACCTCCTCCTCCTCTCTCCCCACATCCCTTCATCCCTTCATCCTGCCAGCTGAAGCAGCTCTGAATCGGAGTGGTTTTTCTTGGGTTTTTCCTTCGCAAAAAAAAAAAAAAAGGAGGCGGACGCAGGCTGGGCTCGGAGCTGCCAGTCACCGTCTGAGCTGACATCCCGAGCTGGATTAGAGCAGATTAACAGAACAAAGCTCATTATTGATTTTAATCATTATTAAAGTGGAGACACTGTGGGGCTGCGGCCGAGTTCAAACAAAAAAAAAAAAAATGGGGGGGGAAAATCGATGAAGGAACCGGGATAATAAAAGCCGTAGCCAGGAGAGTGCTTAGAAAGTGGCGTTCCTTCTAAACTTGTCTTTGTGAAGTCAGACTCTCAGAGGACTCCAGTCCTAATTAACACCTTGTCAGGTCTGCCGCCTGGAGTACGGCAATACATTTAGCTCAACTAGACACATCTGCAAGGGGTCTGCCTCATCATTATGTACAATGGATGGCATGTATTGCCCATTTCATTACATATCATCCCAGGGTGGCAGAGTAATCAAGGCTTTCATTAACATAGAAAGAGGTTGCACTTCATCCAGTAACCCTCAACAGAAAATTTGCAATTAAAATTAAATGTGCTCTTTAAGTGCAATGCCAACATCCTGAGCTGTGTGTGTGTGTGTGTGTGTGTGTGTGTGTGTGTGTGTGTGTGTGTGTGTGTGTACTGAGGCGAGGAGATAAAGCTGCTGAGCACCAGCAGCCAATGCAAACTAATTGAATGATATGGCCCATTGTTTTTGATGCTATTAATATTTAATATATGATGATTACTCTGCTGGCACTTCTTTAATAATGTACATGTTTGTTTAATTCCTTTTCCTTGCTTGTGCACACACACACACACACACACATGCCGCAGTGTAAACAGAGTCACCTGTAGCATTAGCAGCGAGTGTTGTTCTTACTTTCTGAAGTGAAGAAGCTTTTCGTGATTCAATAAGTTGAAACTGTGCCAGTTCAATTTCTAAACAGATTATTTTTTTATTATAGACTTTTTTTTTTTTCCCCCCTTAGGAGGCCGTTTCATTTTCTCTGTGTAAGAATTAGTTTTGCTGTTATGAGATTATGTCCTACTGGATGAGGAAATTGCTTTCTTCGTAGCAAGCTTTCCATGAAATAATTATTGATGGGAGAATATATCTCAGGCTTTGATCCAGAGTGTGTCATTGCAACAATGAACGCCTTAAAAGTGTTGTCACGATATTGGAATTTATAACTCTGATACAATACCGTGGAAAAATATTGATATTCGATACAATACCGCAGGGAAAAATTGACACAACATTGAGGGCATAACATTTTAGATTTCCACTAAAAGATAAACATAACGACGTCAGGACTCTGTGAGACTCTGGTGGATGGATCCTCCCCCGGAGAGGATCTTATTGGGAATGCGTCAATCTGGTTCAGAGATTAGGTTTCTGAAGAACGTTGTGCTTTAGTAAACAATTTAATCATAAACACATTGGTTGTATAGACATGAGGGCTGTCAATTGATTAAAATAGTTAATCGCGATTAATCGCAACTTAATCACACAGTTTTTATCGTTCAAAATGTTCATAAAGGCAGATTTGTCAAGTATTTTATTCTCTTATCAACATGAGAGTGGACAAATATGCTGCTTTATGCAAATGTATGTATGTATTTATTATAGGAAATCATTTAACAACACAAAACAATGACAAATATTGTCCAGAAACCCTCACAGGTACTGCATTTAGCATAAGAAATATGATGAAATCATAACATGGTAAACTGCAGCCCAACAGGCAACAACAGCTGTCAGTGTGTCAGTGTGCTGACTTGACTATGACTTGACTATGACTTGACTATGACTTGACTATGACTTGCCCCAAACTGCATGTGATTATCATAAAGCGGGCATGTCTGTAAAGGGGAGACTCGTGGGTACCCATAGAACCCATTTTCATTCACATATCTTGAGGTCAGAGGTCAAGGGACGTCTTTGAAAATAGGCAATGACAGTTTTTCCTCGCTAAAAACTTTGCGTAATTTTGGAGCGTTATTTAACCTCCTTCATGACAAGCTAGTATGACATGGTTGGTCCTTTTAAAAACTGAGCCTGTTGCAACCTAAAACTCGCAAGTTGCGTTAATGCGTTAAAGAAATAAGTGGCGTTAAAACAAATTTGTGTTAACGTGTTATTATTGCGTTAACTTTGATAGCCCTGTCAGTGTACTTTTCCATTTCAAACAAACAGAAAATGATGCAACATGTGTGCCAAATAAACTTCATAAATATGCTTGACAAAATAATCTAACTCAAGGTACACCTGACTAGTTTCAACCAGCTGTCAACCGAATCTCACAGCCTCCATCAGCGAATGGAAGGGGTTATGATTCCCCCTAACATGCGACCACATGTTTACATACTTCATGTGTTAACAACTGAGTCTGCTCTTTTTACTGATAAAACCATGAGACCCAGTCAAAGATCTGAAAACACTCACAGGAAAAAAACACAAGAAGAAGAAGCAGAAGAAGAAGTTCATTCTTGACCTCGGACACAACAATCACAAGATCTATTTAGTATCTGTTTTGGAGCTTTCAGTCACATCACATGATCATCAGCATATTATGGAGTTTGCTCGCTTGTAATGGAATCGCAGATGTTCAAATTTTCACTCTTTTTTAAGCCCCCTTGGCTCAAATGCCACATTTTTCTCGACTTGAGAAAAGTCGATAAACACACAGTTAATCTTTCCTGTAAGCACGGGAAGTGATTGTTGGAGCGTGTTACTCATTCCATCAGTTGGGAAGCAGTGTGTGGCCGGATGGACAAACATGTGATTCACTGACAAACTATACGTCTTCTGTCTGCTCCGGATACTTCAGCCAGCACGGGCATGTCGAGCCTTACGTCAGCTGGCATTCAATGACAGACACACATATGAACACACACACCATGCTCAATCTCTTCTCAGGACCTGTGTGTAGGTCAGCTCCCCCCAGCACATTCCCAGCTCATTCTCATTCCATCCATCTCCTCCTCCTCCTCCCTTTTCCTCCTCCCTCATGTCTGTTTAAACAACTTGAAGTGAAGGAGTCACTCTTTGTGTGAGAACACCACTCTATCAGTTTGATTTAGCACTTCTCAGATATGATTCACCTGTTTTCCGCCGCTGAAGGGAGGACAGTGAAAAGGGATGGACGGATGATAATGTTGATTTTCTGAAGGTTAGAAAGAAGAAGTAGAGATGACAGAACAGCTTCCTCTGGACACAAACATGCTGCAGCATCTTTAATATCGCTGGCTGAACTGTGCTGGAGACGAACAGTAGAGTCCACTAATTATAAACCACTCAGGTTAACAGTGTTTTAGGAAATGCAAAAAGACTCGACCAGATTAAATTATGACTTAAATGACCAGATATTTATGCCAAAGTGGTTCTTTTATACTGTTTTTAGAACGACATATTTTCTATCCTATAGGGACATAATTTAAAGTGTTCATTATAACATGTTCCATCTTATTATTTTATTATAATAACAAGATATAAGGATACATTTTGTTGCAATAAAAATATATTTTTCCTCCTTATAACTTGATGCTTTGTCGTTATAACAAGATAATCTTATCATTATAGACAAATACATATGTTTTATATAAACAGTGTATATATACTGTATTTCATTATTCTATGAGACTGTTTGTTGTAACAATTAGGTTCTTTTTTCATAATTTTATAACAATATGCTTTGTTGTAAATATTATTTTCTCCTCATAACAAGATGCATTGTTAATAATGCACTAATGAGATAAAAGACTTTTATTATAACTAAATATTTGTTCTCTTTTTAACAAAATGCTTTATTGTAATAACGAGATATGTTTATTATAACAATATGTTTTCTCTTTTTAATGACACGCTTTGTTCTAAAGAACAAGAAATACTTTTATTA
>CAKALG010040360.1:0-11543 GCA_916700815.1 Helicolenus hilgendorfi | reverse complement strand
AGGAGGAGGGAGAGGAAACTGAACTCAAAATAGCTGCTGTAACCTGAAAACATCCACTCTCATCGGACTGCCTTAACTGTTAGAAGGGAACAGAGTAACCAGAAGAAGTTGAAACATGTCTCCAAACTTTTACTTTAAACAAACCGGTAATAGTAATTGGGCTATGCTGAAGAGTTTCTGTGTAGTTGGGTGCAACAACAATAAATCCCAAAACGCTGATTTCCGATTTGTTCCCCTTCCGTGTCCTAAGTAAGAAATAATGTACAGCGAGCCGGTCATTGTTGTGAAATAAACACCGACGGGGTGATGCCGTGGACGCAGGCGAAGCGGTCTTGCATCGCCCTGAAGGGGTTGACTTCACAAAAATGAGCCGTTAGCTGTACATTATCCCGCTTATTACACGGCTACTTACTTAAGATATCAATCACTTGACACAAAAATGGTCCGCCAGAGTCCGACATCAGAACTGCTCCCATAGCAACGGTCTGCTATAAAGCAATAACAGACCGTAGAACGCCATGGTAGACTAACCAGAATCAAGTATTCAACAAAGCCGTGTAATAAAAAAGATATGATAGAGGAACTTTATGGCTCAAAGCTACAGACCAGACCAGCGTCTCATCATCACCGAGGCTGCGCTTCCATTTGGGGGAAAGAAACTTGCAGTCACTGGACATAAAATTATGAAAAGATTGTTGTGTAGCGGGTTAACCGGGGCTTTCACACTGAGATTTGAGGCATATACGATACGTGAATATTCACTGTCAGTGTGGAAAATGGTTAAGTAATGCTGGTGACAGTGACTAGCATGGCTAGCTAACGTTAGCTTGAGTGGGAGGCTGCCGCAGTAATACAGTCATACGTTAACGTTATAGCAGCATCAGACTGTCGTCTCCAACTAAATTTCAGCCTATAGATCAAACAGTTGGCTATTAACAGGTTGGTTATTTACAGACAACACTTAGCCTAACGGGACTCAATCAAACATGTATAGATGTGTTATAGACTGTGTTGGACGGGGGAAGACTGAAGGGGCATAGCGGCGATGAACCTTAATTTATTAAGATATCGTGAATGCTCAGGTAAGAGGCAAGATCGCCAAATAATTACTACACATGTGTATAAAACAAATGTTTGTATAACAAGAGATGAATGCGTACAAATTTGTTAAAATCTCAATCCAAACATACGTCAAATTGCATTGAAGTCTATGGGATATTCGGTTTTCTTTCCCCAAAAAGGGGGTGTGGCCTTAACTTTTTATCCGTTTGTGCGAGTCTGATGTGAACTACACTACCACACCTCCCTGTTCAAGGATCGTACAGACGCTGTTGAACGTTGTGAAGAAGACCTTCCAGGCAGAGAGAATAAAAGGGCTCACCTTCCATTTAGCTCTGGCAAAGTTCTTCTCTATTTGTGCGCACACATTTTCCTTGATGTTCTTATCCGAAGCTGCACCGCCAGAGATCCTGTTGAAGGAAACGGGAGAAAAACACAACTTCACAATACAGAGCTTTATGCTTCCCTTCTTCCCATCTTTGGGCTGCTGCACACTGTGTTACTCAATCTGTTGTTCATTTTATTGACTGGCAAATGTTTGCAAGAACTGTTTAATTCTGAGTATTTTTCAGCTCGGGCCTTTTTCTCTCAGTTTTTGTCCCTGAGACAATCGATTTGTGTTCATATTGTATTCTTAGCTGGAGGTGGCTCTGTAAGATACATCTATGTGATTGAAGAAATCATTAATACATGACTGTTTAACACAAAGATCCTCAGTTAAATATCTTCAAACAGTTTTAAGCAATTGAACGACCACTAAAGCTGAACAAAGGGATTTTTCTGCCAAATTAGTTATTTTCTATGTAAGGGATAATGTGCAGCGTGCCGGTCATTGTTGTGAAAGAAACCCCGACAGCGCCCTGAAGGGGTTTATTTCACAACAATGACCGGCTAGCTGTACATTATCCCGCTTATTACACGGCTATTTACTTAAGAAATCAATATTTTGACACAAAAACGGTCTGCCAGAGTCCGATATCAGAACTGCGCCCATAGCAATGGTCTGTTATACATAGCAACGGTCTGCTATACATAGCAACGGTCTGTTATTAAGAAATTATTGACCCCAGAACGCTGTGATTGACCAATCAAATTGAGTATTCATCACAGCCGAGTAATAACATGACTTATCAAATGACAATGTGAAAACAAACATTCGTCATAAGTCTAAGTATTGGACAAAGTGAAATTTTGACCTGATGATGACGTTGGATTAAAAAGTCAAAGGATCATTTCTCATGTTTTTCAGTTATTACAAATGACCCTGTGGTCATGAATGTCTGCACCAAATCTAATGGCAATCCATCCAATATTTGTCAGGACATTACAATAGTAAACAGAAAATATCAAGCTGCTGGTGGCACTGGAGTAAAAGTAATTTAATCACCAAAGTCAGTCGAATACATTGTTATTGTTGCTGAATTTTGTGCCAATCCATCCGATAACTGTTTCAGATATTCCAGATATTTCTCTAGATCTCTAGATCCACACTGCTAATTTACTGTTGAGTAAAACATCAATATGGTTGCCGTGGTAACTTGCAGCCTAATAAATGCTGAACACTCATTAAGCGACGCAGCGATTACCCTTTTAAAGTGAACAATGAAGTTTCTCAACGTGATTTTAAGTGACATCAAACAAGAAAGAAAGTCTGCTCTCTTGCAGCTCTCTACAGTCTGATCACACTGCTCTGTTTTAAAAGGTCTGCACAATATATCAAAGCTCTGCCGCCTACCATTCATGGTTTATAGCCTCCTGGGCTGTCAGTCTCTGGTCTTGATCCACCTCCATCAGACGGGCAACCAGACTCTTAGCTGTCAGAGACAAATCACACAGAAGAAACTCAACAAAAAAAGGGTTTGTTCTCCTGACGGACATAAATATGACATGTGTGTTTGGCCACTCTTCGGGTAAGAAAGGAGAAAGTCTTTTGAATCTGAAATGTTAACCCAGCAGGCTGTCAGACTGTTAGCTTTATCCCTAAAGTACCTGAATCTGAGATCTCATCCCAATACGGAGAGTCAAACTCATAATCGCCTGCCAGGATCTTTCGAAACAGGTTCTTGTCGTGGTTTTCATAATCGTCGTCGTCAGTTTCATCGTAGAAAGGAGGGTTGCCTGACAGCCTGAAGTGGCAAAGAAAAAAAAGAGCATCAGGAGCATAGACTGTATATGAAGTGGGCGTATCACCGTGACGTCACCCATTGGTTTGTGGACTACAGTTTTGAAGCTTTTAGTTCGGCATTTTGCCGTCACATTCTTGTTTTTTTGCAAGCAGAAGTGACACGAGAGGGTGGATCTAAGTACAACTGAACGCTGAATAACACATTTTCAGGTCACCAAAAAGGTTAAAATTAACTTTGGTGAACTGAAAACACACTGTGAAAGGGTTAAAGTTATAAGACGAAAACATGGACAACTCCCAGGAAGCGACTTGTCAATCACAAGGTAGCCACGCCCTAAAGCATCCCGTGCTTTATGGTCTATTTGACTTTAAATGGGACCATGATTTACTAAATCAAGGTTCAAGGTTGTTTATTTGTCAGTTCTAGCAAAGCAGTCATTGGCCATGAAAATCTTTGGTCTCAGGTTCCTTGATAAAAATTATAATCTAAGGTATGAAATGGTGCAGTTGAAATAAATATAAACATAAATAAATATAAAATAGTAATGTAAATATAAATTTGTAATTTTGTTGTTGACAGTATTTCAGATGGGAAAACTGAATGTAAACAGGATGTAGTATGCATATACATGATGAGAGGTAACATATGTAGACAGAGGTGTCAACAGGAATGTAGTGTGTATAGAGAAGTAATAAATATGTATATATACACACAGAGGTCTAACAGTTTGTAATACAGTATGTTAAGGTAAATAATGGTAAAGTGACAATGGTAGCGTGAAAATGAACATCATGCTGTAAAATTTGTAAGACGAAAACACGGACTACTCCCAGACCGGACAACGCCGTGGTAGCGACCTGTCAATCACAAGGTAGCCACACCCTAAAGCATCCCCTGCTTTATGGTCTATCTGACTCTAAATGGGACCATAATTTACTAAATGAACATCATGCTGTATTGAAGAAGACTAGCAATTAAGACCATAAATTCATGTTTACAGTGTTTACTGAGGTAATAAATCAAGTGAGAAGTAGGCTCATTTTCTCATAGACTTCTATACAATCAGACTTCTTTTTGCAACCAGAGGAGTTGCCCCCTGCTGGCTATTAGAAAGAATGCAAGTTTAAGGCACTTCAGCATTGCCTGATCGGGAGTCAAAAACCTCTAAATACCGTATTTAAACAAAGCCTATTATGTGATATCACATGATGTACAATCTTTACCAATAACCACGTCTGAAGCCGCCCAGTGACTTTAAATGAGCTGTAGAGCTACTTGATGTTTCATGTCACAACTTACAGTATGTACATGATGACACCTGTTGCCCAGCAGTCCACAGGCTGGCCGTATCGCTGTCTGCCAACCACCTCCGGAGCTGCACGAGAGCACGGAAACATCATCACCATCTCAAACAACAGGCTGCCAAATCCCATTCTCCACAATGTCTCATTTGCTACTTTGTACATTTATATTCTCACCCAGGTACTCTGGCGTCCCACAGGGGTCTTTGATTAGTCCATTCTCCAGCTTGGCAAGATGGAAGTCGCTGATGACGATTTTGGAGTGCTTCAGGCGATTGTAGTAAACCAAGTTCTCCAACTAAATAATAAAATATATTACAATGACAACATTAAAATGTGATTATGATTAAGGTCTTACATGGGTTCAATTTCAGCTGTGAGATCATTTTCTGGCGGAAATATAATGAGACGACTGAGAACATCGAAAAGTTTAATTATCCAGTGCAGATTAGAAGAAATCAAATGAGAAACATTCAGTTTAATTTTGTGATTTTATTATGATTGGACTAAAACTAAATGCCTCAATCAAGTTTGACATATTTTCACTTAAGAAACGCACTGATTTTCATTTGGGCTGACGGTCCCACACAGGGAGATTTAAGAGGTTACGAGGAAGAGAAGCTAATTCATCTTTTGCCATGAATAATAATCACCAAAATGTGAAGCACATATAATTGAAAAAGTTAATTTTTGGTCCAGTTGAAGAAATCTGCGAGCCGACAACAACAGCAGTCTGCAGGCAGCCGTCACAGCGTGACACCAGTATAGCTCTGCTGATCTCGACCATCAGCCATATGTGCTTTAGACAGGCTGCTTGGTTGAATTAAAGTGAAATGAATTTCATGGGGCAGAGGCTTGTGGATTCTGCTGTCTGTGAAGGATTTTCTACTGTTTTGTTTCCCCCCCAAAGTTAAGGTTTATTGTTGGAGCAGCTGATAACGGCACAGAACAGTAAGAGTGGTTTTGGTGGTTTGCAGCTGTAAAGACATCGAGCTGCCTGCTAGAACTGGACTAAATTTAATCGGAAAGCTTTTCGTATTCAAACTTTTATTTCAACAACATTTTGATCACCATATTTTCTGCATATAACTGACATTTTTCCTGGTAAAAGATGTTAAAAAGCCAAATCCTTTCCATGGATTACAGTTTTATTGCTTGAGTTAATGGTGAGATGCCTCCACAGTAATGGTGTCTTGTTTCAGGCTGTTCTAATACACAGTTTGTAGCTATACCTATGAAAATTAAATGCACTGTAATTTGTATATGTAGCCCACAAAATTAATTCGTATGTAATCCATGTAATCAGGAGGTATAAATAGTGACAAATGCCATGTAGGGAAGAGGTTGGGGTGGAGGGTTGGGTCAAAAGACACCTGACTTTCGACCGCTGTTTGTATATGGAGGACGGAACTTGTCAAAATAAAAAATAAATGAATATATAAATAAATGACTTCATTACTAAATAAATGTCATTAAATGCAGCAAAAATATTAAAAATAAATTTTAAAAAGTGACATAAATTGATATTTCTGTTTTAATTCCCTTATTTATTGACTCTTCTGTTTAATTTTTCCTTGTATTTTTTTATGTATTTTTTAAAATTAATTTTAAAAATGATTTATTTCTGCAATTATTTTTTATTTATTTATTTTTGTGTTTATTTTTTTATTTATTTTTGCAATTATTTTTTATTTATTTTTAAATGTCTGTATGTATTTATTTATGCATTTTTTTTGCTTATTTCTGCATGATTCTCCTTTTGCATTTCACCCCTTATTTATTTCTTCAAACTTACTTATTTCTGTATTATTTCTCTTCACACATTTCTTTTAGATATCATAAGAATCGTTGTATGAGGATACGTTGTTGGTTTAGGCTACTTCTGCCTACAAGCCCTGCACTACTGTAGCATGTTACCTTGAGGTTTCTGTGGACGATGTGCAGGGAGTGGAGGTAGGCGACAGCCTCCAACACCTGGCGCACCACGTTGCTGGTGTCTCGCTCTGAGTAGTAGCCTTGGTCCAGGATCCAGTCAAATACCTCTCTGCCTGTTGCACTGTGGAAAAAGGAAGGCATGTTTGTTGTTGATAGTTAAAAGTCATTAATGTGATTTTCTCTCAGCATTGGAAGATTGTGTAACGGCAATCTTGGAACCTTTTTGTCATTCTCTTCCCATGTTTCCATCTGCTCTGTACAGTCAACTATTCAGGCAAAGGCAAGAAAATGGTAATATAGAACCCTCTAATTGTAATTTTACATTTTATATTTATAGTGAAATGTTAATTATTCCAAGTTTTTTGACAAGATTACACAACACATCTGCACCTATTAAAGTGAAATTGTTTTAATCATATCCCCATAGATGCTTCCTTTGTGTTTGATTGTTTTCTTTCTAACCAGAATTCCTAAACCCACAAATCAGGTGTCCTCGAAGGACGAGACGAGCATTGCGCATTTAGTATATCCATGGAAATGCATCTAATTCCCCCATGAACCCATGCTGATGAGAATGGAGCAGCTAGCAAGCAATCATATCTGAATACCAAATGAGTGGAGTTCAGAGCCGTTCTCATATATACAGGGCCTCGGGCTACAACAGCTCGTTCCCCACGAGTGTATAATCAACGTATACAGTTCAGCGGGCCCGGGCTACCGCAGAGACAAGCACAGGGCCTTTTCCCACCGGCTCATCAGACATCTGAACTCACAGTTCAAGGAAGAGGAAGTACTCCTTTTTGGTCTCGAAGACGTCCACCAGCTGGAGAATATTGGGATGCTTCACCCTGAGGAGATGTGTCACGAAGCACAAGACAGAGAGAGAGGGATGTCAGGAGTCACATAGGAGATGATGTCTGCATCATTCATTCAGTTGGAGGAATAACGTAAAGTTTTAATGCTCATGGATAACACACTTCAGATTGTCACGGTGACAGAGAAAGGGAGCATGATCAGTTAACTTTACTTCACAACACTTAGATCTGCATGTTCAACATCCATAGATAACCAACCAGACATATGTAATCTGATGCGTCCATGTGGGCATAAAGACAACCGTGCAGCAGCATGGTGCTGAGCAGCTGACTACAGTATGACAACCACAGCACCAGCTGGGAAACTTAATAGTGAATTTCACCCGAAAAGGTTCAATATTTGAGGCTAGTATTTGAGTGTTTTTCCTGCCTGCCAATACCCAGGGAAGTTAAGATTGTTCTTACCATTTCTTAAATTGTACTGAATGTAAAAGAGGGTCCAAAACACAGACTGTATATTAGAAGTGGACGTAGTCACCGTGACGTCACCCATTAGTTTTTGGACTGCCGTTTTGAAGCCTTTAGTTCGGCATTTTGGCCATCGCCATCTTGTTTTTTTGCAACCAGAAGTTACACGAGAGGGCGTAGCTAAGTACAACCGAAAGCTGAATAAGACATTTTCAGGCGACCAAAATGTTACAATTAACTTTCATGAGCTGCAAACACACTGTGAAAGGGTTAAAGTTGTAAGACGAAAACAGACCGGACAACGCCGTGGTAGCAAGCTGTCAGTCACAAGGTAGCCACGCCCTAAAGCATCCCCTGCTTGATGGTCTATTTGACTCTAAATGGGAACATAATTTACTAAATGAACATCATGCTGTATTGAAGAAGACTTGAAACTAGTGATTGAAACCATAAACTCATGTTTACAATGTTTACTGAGGAAATAAATCAAGTGAGAAGTAGGCTCATTTTCTCATAGACTTCTTTTTGCAACCAGAGGAGTCGCCCCCTGCTGGCTATTAGAAAGAATGCACATTTAAGACACTTCACCGTTGTCTTCACTTTTTTTTTCCCCCGAAGGTTGCTGACTGGTCCAAAATGACTAAAGCTGTGTCTGAAATCACTTCATCACTCATACAAGACTCAATAGGCTACTTAGAGACTGAAAAATTGAGATTTGGGACATTTATGCATCGTCATCATTTTGTAGAATTCGCAGATTCTTGCAAACTGTAATTTACTTGTCTGTTACATCAGGAGTCAATTAAAAGCATTGCATGGTGGGATTTTTAGCAAAAAGTAGTGCACATCATTTGAAGAAAACACTGAAACAAAATGTCAGAAAATGAATGAAGTCCAGGAGGTAGCAAATGGGGAGAGATTTTGGACATACAGTAGCTTGGCTGACCTCAGCTAAATATGGACAATAATACTTTGTTTTTCTACAACCAATCTGGGATTATTCTCTGCAACCACCTGTTGTAATTACATAAAAAATGAGAGGAGTAGAGTCATTTTGACGAGTGTGAGTGTACTGCATGCATTGGCCAACACTTCGGATAAACTCCTTTTTCTTTCCTTCCATAGGATTGGTCTGTTAACTTAAGTACTGCCAGTATAAAAAAAATCTTGCACACTAATATACACATATTTTAAGACATATAAATATACAGAATGTGTCATATATGTTTTCCACAAAAAAAGTTCATTTACCTCATTAAAAATTCTTATAATTACTGTACATGTACTCCTTTTCTGTCATTAAGAAAAATCTATGAATATCTATGAATTAAATTCAGATTTAAGTAGAGCTCAGAGAAGCGTTCCCCTTCAGCAGATGAATGTGAAAACAGCCCTCTAGTGACAATCTCTGCACATACACGACAACGAGGTGAACGATAAGCAAAACACATATTTGAGCGGCGGGGCACTTTAAATCAATGGTATTAATTAACTTTGGGTGTAAAAAAACATTGATACACATGAGTATCGTGATATTATGTTTTGAGATACTGAATTGATTCTCCAAAATGCTGCATTGATTTTTAATTAACCTCTTAACAATCTGACGGCCCGCCGGAGGACTCGGCCGCTATTCTGTCTTTCGGAGGTTGTATCGGACTCATTTTTAAAGCTAGAGTGAAGATACTGGTATCATATGAAACTAAAAAACCTAAAAATCCATTGGTACTTGCATGTCGAGAAGGATAAATAACGCTCCAAACTTACGCTAGATTTTGGCGAGGGGTCCCTTGACCTCTGATCTCAAGATATGTGAATGAAAATGGGTCTCCCCTTTATAGAGATGCCCACTTCATGATAATGACATGCAGTTTTGGGCAGAAACAATGCAAATCTGTTATTTTGACCTATTTTAAAATGATGCATAAATTGGGTATTACTGGAAAGCTGAGACTCTTGTGGATCCAATGAGTCCAATTGTGTCCATGTGTAATGATGTTAGTCCCCGTAGTAGCCATTTCACATAGTGACTTTTTCATTCAGATTTCATTCATATGGTGTGTTCATACTATGAGTTTTCCTAAAATTACATTTAAAAAAATCTAAATATATCACCTTGCTTACAGTATCGCAATATATTGAATCGTTACCCCTGTATCATGATACGTATCGTATCGCCAGATTTTTGCCAATACACAGCCCTACAGTAGTATTAACATTAGTATAAAATAGCTCTTCAAAAAACCTGTCAGTCTAAATGACTGACAGTGTGTGGGATGTTTAGGTTCATTCTAAGTAAAAACAAACAATGTATGAAGATTAATACTTCAATAAGCACCTCTTCTCTTTTATTTTCTATTCAAGCGTTTTCTATTCAAGACTGCATTTGATGTTTTGCCAGCAATTATTCCCAGCCTTTGACAATGTTATCATATTTGATTATTCACTCAAACCCCCCCGCTGATGATTAGACTATAAAAACCAGGAGCTGTTATTGAGGTGTCTGAAGGGTAATTTTCAGAGGAATATGAGTTCACGTTTTGAAAAGGCTTCTTATAAAGAAATCACACTTTCATATTCATCCTGCTCCGCTGCTTCGCCTGCTGTCAGCGACAAATTGTTTGATAAGGCCCAGGTTATGCTAATGTGGGCTTTTACCTGAGAGTTAGATAATCACAGAGAAGTTGAGATAAACAAGCTTCTTAGAAAAAGCGGCTGTGTGTGCGATCATTCAGCAAAATGAGGTTCGCTCCACTTTTCTTATTAAAGCGAGCACCAACATTTGTTTACTCTTTTGTTTTGCTTTTCGAAAAATGTATGTGTTCTGTGAAATTAATATTTAAGAAGATGAAATAGAGGAAACAAAAAGCCAAAGAACTCCTCATGAAACTAATCACGCGCCAGAGACTCCAGAGAGCATTAACAACAATGAACTCACATCTTTAAGATGAGGATCTCATTTTTCGCAGCCTTGCGGACTTTCCTTCCGTCCTTCTTCAGGAACTTTTTACATGTATACATTTTCATCGTGGTTTTGTCCTTCGCCCTGAATATCTCACAGAACTCCTCCCTGAAAAGAAGCATTTTATGGTTTATTTACAGGGATGTAAACACAGATCATAATGGTTTAATGAGATAATGCATCATTCAAAAGTCGAGAAGCTGTTGAGATACTCACGATTTAACAATCTGACCCATGTCATATTTATCTGTCACGTCCGAAGGATTGTTATAATCCTTCTTTTCCCCGATTGTTAAACAGCCAAATGGCATGGCCACTCCTGACCTGTGGTGAGAGAAACAGGAAGATTTAAGAAGAGGGAGAGAATGAAATGAATGATAACACTTTCATCATCTGTCCAACACGTTCTCGTCCCAACTCGTCACATAGTGTTGCTTTGTCAGACAACCTCGGCGTCACTTTGAAGTCGCATTAAACACATGCTTAATTTTGTGAATTCATACAAAAACACTTGTTTAGGTTTAGGCAATAAAACCACTTTGTCAGGTTTTACGAGAGTAACTCGAGTAATTTGATAACTAAAAATCATCTTTGTTTAAACCATTTATTTAAGATGTGTACCTTTTTTAAAGTAATTTGAAATTATAATTTTTTTATTTATTGGTCTGCATTTCAGGAAATGTTTTATTTGAAACCCAGAATGTATTATGGCACTAAAATGGGTTTAGTTTTGACAGATGATATTACCGTATGCAATTTAAGCAATAAAAATGAGTTGTTCATTTTAAAGACCCTGACGCACCAAGCCGACGGTCGGCAGTCGGACAGTTTGGGGGTGTCATGAGCATCTGTCGGTCTAGTTTTTTTCAGTGTGTCC
>CAKALG010040354.1:0-13249 GCA_916700815.1 Helicolenus hilgendorfi | reverse complement strand
CCAAATTACGTCAAAATCTCAAGATGGCAGCTTCCGTATCTGGGTTATTTTGGCTTCACCTCTTTCACTTCTGTACAGTAGGAGAAGGTGGAGACACGTCGTCCCTCTTTATATACAGTCTTTGGTAAAGATAAGTACACTCAACTGTAAAACCCTGATTTCAACTTGAAAGATGTCCAAACAATTTGATATGAATTTGTTGTCACCTGCTAACACTCCTAAACTGCCTACTTGAGTTGTCTGAATAGAACAAAAACTAATGAAACCATTTTTATCAGTGTGTAAATCCACGTTTGTTAAATATAAATTGGATTATATCTCATCGGCTACTGTTTGTGTGTTTGTATGTAACTTTGTTATTACAACTGCACATCCCCACATGCAAAGAACATTTGTGTGAGCAAGGTCATATGAATACCACTAACTTGGGTCAATCTACCCAAATCACAGAAATAGTCCTGGTGGTATCTAGCCATTCAGATAGTTTTCATTTTTCTGATGAGATGGCTGCTACCACACAAATAGTGGTGAATGTGATCTCTTTGTTTTGCTGAAAAACACTGAAAAGGCTACATGTGAGACATTTAAAAAGCTCAACAGTAACCTGTCTGTCCAGATGCACAGACCTTGTCAGAGTTTTTTACCCGAGGACGTACACAGTAATTTGAATGATTACCTGGGAGGAGTAAACTGTCATGTCAGTGTCTGCAGCAGTTGGGAGCCTGTCTTAACAAATGGCACATGTCTCATTTTGTCATGATGTATATCAGTTCCGAAAGAAGAGGATTCGTTTCAGTCCGAGTCATATTCATGAGTGGGGCCTGTTTGCGATGGAGCCAATAGCAGCAGATGAGATGGTGATTGAGTACGTGGGCCAAATCATCAGACAGGTAAGACAATCTCAAACTAATGACAAGACTTGGAAATATATTCATAATGCATCAACACTTGGTAACAAATGTCACTTACGAGCTTTTAAACGAGACACTTTTCCCCTGTTTGTTTTCTCTGGCCCACTGGGACCCACTGGTTACTCTGGGTAATTTCCAGGAGTGTGAGTCGGTGACAGTGATAAACAACACTCACATGATGAATAGGCGCATCTGTTTTCTTTATTCTTAGGTCATCGCTGACATGAGGGAGCAGAGATACGAGGAGGAGGGCATTGGAAGCAGCTATTTGTTCCGGGTTGATCAGGACACCATCATTGATGCTACTAAATGTGGGAATTTAGCCAGGTTTATCAACCACAGCTGCAATGTGAGTAGTGGTTAAAAGGTTGATTCTGAATAAGATCAATATTTTTTTAATAGGATCCTTAATGCAAAAATAACTTTTTTTTTGTCTTGCAGCCAAACTGTTATGCAAAGATCATCACTGTGGAGTCCCAGAAGAAGATAGTGATATACTCCCGGCAGCCGATAAGCATCAATGAAGAGATCACATACGACTACAAGTTTCCCATTGAGGAGACAAAGATTCCTTGCTTGTGTGGAGCAGATAGCTGCCGGGGCTCCTTGAACTAAGCAAGATCCAAAGTTGCCTGAGGTACTGAACTATATAAACACAGACCCTGAAGATGTGGCAACAACAGAGAGAAAAAACACACACAGAACTAAAATAAAATTACATCAAATAAAAAACCCACCCCAATCTAATAACAGAAGCTGCTAAGACTGTATACATACACATTATAAGTAATATTACAAATATATATGTGCCTGTACACAGCATACAGCATATAGACATTGTACAATAATATGTCAAAGAATAAATTAATTGCACAGACAGAGTAAGTAGTTAAGACAGTTGGACAATTGGCTTCCTGGGAAAATGCATCAAAGTCTCTGAAGGAAAGAGTGCAAAGGCTCCCCATCCTCCAGAATTTGTCTGATTTATGAATGAGGTCATGAGTCAGTTTCTCCAAAGAGAGGAGAGCTGTGATCTGTGATATCCACATGTTGACCGTTTGGACCTGCGGAGCAAACCATCGCAGCAAGATACACTTTTTTTGGCAAAAGTAAAAGAAGTGTTAATGAAGATTTAGTGACTGTATCAGAAAGATCATTAGTGGTGTGGTTCAACAGGTAAAACGAAGGACACATTGTGAATTGTTTACCGGTAACCTGCTGGATCACAGAATGAACCTCTTTCCACAAGGTTTGGATGCGATCACATGACCAAAACAAATGGATAAATGTACCTTTTTGTATCTTACATTTAAAACAAAGGAACATTTTCTGGAGGCAAATAGGTGGAAACATTTATGAACACATGGCAACCACTGTTTCTGACATAGCAATTGTCCCACATGAAGGGAAAAATGGGCACTCCAACCGTTATGTGAAGGGTTACAATGAGATGTCTGCTGACTCTATTGTCCAAATGATAACAAAAGTGTATAGTTAAATGTTTTCATTTATGAGAGCTTAAATGGTGTTTTGCTTGAGTCAAGCTTGTATCTATAATATTGGTTGTCTTGTTAACATTTTATAAAAAGAAAGCGTCGCATTATGATGAAGTTGTGATGAACTCTTCCTGTTACAAACTCATAAGATGATCTTTCATGGACATCAGGAGAGATTATAATGAAGTACTTTTCAACATAAAATAAATATTACATTGTAATAAAACATGCAAGTCACAAAAAGATCAAAGAATAACAAGTTTAATAAACATGATTTGTGCAATTTTATTGTATATCGCACAATATTAGAGCATTGATGCACATTATTAGTATACAACATAAAAGATAAACAGGACCCTCAACTGAAAGTGTCTTTTCATAGTTAATTGATAATAATTCAGACTTTTCATAAACACAATCATAACACTTGGATCACATGTTCTTTGAAACTCCATTTGGTGTCAGGATAGTCAGGTTTCCTCTGGCGTTCTGTTCTGCTTCGATAGCTTCAAAAAGAGACTTGAAGTTTCCTGCACCGAAGCCCTGTGGATAAATCATGTCTGTAAGTTACTGATTTTGCAGCAAAGTCAGTCCTATCCCCAGCCCAGATGTTATGTTTAGATATAGAATAATGTGCTGTATGTTTCCCTTTCCCCTGTTAAAGTTGTCATCTGTGCAGTGGCGCCCTCACCTGGTGGTTATTTCTCTGAATGACTTCCAAGAATACAGTGGGGCGATCCTGAACTGGCTTGGTGAAGATCTGAAGTAAATAGCCATAGTCGTCGTAGTCCACCAAGATATTCAGCTCCTGGATATGAGTAAGATCACAAGATAACATTTGTCATTTGTAATGAATTTCTCCATTTGGTTGTGTAATGAGGCTGAATCGCTGACTCTGTATGTTATCTTTTTGTCCACACATACAGCAAATTATGTTCTCAGACTAAAACTAGTTCAGTAGTTACTAGATATGGACACGGATATAGTCATTACTTTGACCAAACATACTAACATGAGGTTCATAGATGCATCAGAGCTTGCTAATATATGATCTTAGTTCTGACCTGCAGAACATCCAGGTCCTCTGAAATTTTGACCTTTGAGGTCTTCAAGTTCTCCCTCAGCTGGTCGAAGTAGGTGTCTGGCACAGACATGAACTCCATCCCACGCTCCTTTAGGTTACGAATCTGCAAACAGGATTCATCAGAGATTTAGTGTTGCTGCTTTTTGGATGAATCCACATACAAAGCTAAAGAGTTTTGTAGACTTACTGCAGTGATGATATCTGATGTGTTCATGGCTATATGCTGCACTCCTGGGCCCCCATAGTACTCGACATACTCCTGTGAGTGAAAATGTAAGGAAAGGATACCTGTTATGTTATTGTGCAAGTAAATTGTTTGTAGTCCACGTATGAAAGTGTGAAGAACATACCTGGATTTGAGACTTTCTCTTCCCCATGGCAGGCTCGTTGATAGGCATCTTCACGGTCTCCTCGTAGTTTGCCACAACAATGGAGCGCAGGGCACTGAACTCTGTCTGAAGCTGCTTGTCATCCACTGACCAGAAGCGGTGAAAGAGAAGGTTTCTTTGATACCTGTTAGATCGAGAGCCACACTGGTGTAAGTTCAAACACCATATGGTGGGTCGAACAGTCTTGAAGTGCCACTTGTAGTGTTAACATACCCTATGTTGAATCATTTTACATGTTTAGTGTTTGTGTTTTTCCTGCATAGCCAGCACAAGTTATAGTTTCATTGTTTACATGCCCAGAACTGCTGCTAAACATGAATGAGTGGCTTTTTGGAGTTATGCCGGTTCAATGAGGCTTTTCACATCTAAAAAGCCTCCAGCCTGTGTTGCACCTTCTTTTTAGTATCAACCAATGAGCTCGCTCATTTAGAGAACTGCCTTTCCCCACCTTTTCATGCCTTTATGATGGGGTCAAAACAAGATCCAGATGTGGGGAAACTACTGGAGGCCCTCTTAAGAAAATGCAAAGTCATGCTGATCACTGACTCATGCCAAAAAAACAACAGGGTTATGCAAGAATCAGACATGCTTTGACTCCTCCTCTCATCCACCCCTCTGAAGAGCAGATATGTTATGTGTCACACTGCATGCTTTCAAGCTCTCTACAAGAAATAGCCATTACCAGTCAACCACTGGGACCATCTCATCATCCGGTTGGTTTCCCACAACGTGATCAATGAAGTTCAGTTTTCCACTTGGTCTGCGTGGAAGAATGGAAGCAAAAGCATACAAACATTGTAGTACATTTGCTGCTATTCTGACTTTATCGTCTTATAAGCATTATAATGACTTATGTACACTCACAGTTTGGCTAATAAAGGGTCCTTGAACAGAGGAGGTTGGAAGCCTGGCAGAAACAAACCACTGTATCCGGTCCTCTCCACAAACGTATGTGTGGTGTCACCATACTGCAGCAAACAAAAGCAAGTATACTATTCTGCCTTTTTTACTTGGTGACTAAATACTCAATGTAAATTCATGCTAAGTGACTTGTCTTACCGTTTGAAGCACGGCCATCCTGACTTTACCGTACTTGTCCTCCAGGGTGCAGGGCTCCTTTACAATAACTGCGCCTCGCTCTCTGGCTTTCTGTGAACGAGGATACATGGTAAGTGAAAATATGAATCTAATAGCATTCATTAACAGCAATTCAATTTAAGTTCAAAAGCTTAGAAAAATAGCTGAGAATGCACGTTGAAATGAAAACCTGTAGCGTTACCTCCACAAGGAAGTCACAGTCCTGCACTGTAAAGGCAACATCCTTCACTCCATCCCCATGTTTGACTAAATGATCTCCCATCTCTGAGAAAAAATGAGGAAAATGTCTTTAGCCACAGAGTCAACCATTCTGTTTATATTATTGCTCATCTTCAACTCTTACAGTGTCTAAAAATATGATTTATTGTATGTTTTATTAACTGATTTTTGCCAAATGTATAGGGATAACTGGTAAACAATAATAGATCTGTGGTTTACTCTAGTCTTGTGCACACTAAAATGGATTATTTGGAGTTAATTTGACAAAAGCAAGTCAGGATATATCAGGAAATGTTTCGCATAATTCTTTCTTGTTTTGTTGTTTTTACTGATAATTAGGGTATAATTATGGGAGCCAGCAGGCCATTTTAAAGTATCAAAATGTATTTTGAAAGGATAAATAAAATAGTGAGGAATAAAATCATTACATAGTAAGTACAATTAATGAAAATCCAGTGTTTTGTTTCCTAAAATATCTGCAATAATCAAATGGAGTGATCTGTATTGTGACAACTCCTCCTTTTGCTGTCTCAAACAAATGTGTTTTATATTCCTCGAAATTGTAACATCTTAAAGAGGATTTTCCTTGTGAATGCCAGATACGTTGTTGAAGAAACAATCCCAAAAGAACGTAAACATTATAGCCATATGTAGATATTGTTAATAATGACATTTTCCACAAACATAAATAACTGCTTCAGCTATGCCCACATTGAGAACCCAGCTCCTGATCAGCGCTGTACCTTTGTTTCCAGGATTGAGGGCAGATGAGAACACATAAACAATCTGTGAAATACAAAGTAAAAACATTAACTCCTTAATGGAAATTCTTTCAGTATTCCGAGATGAGTCCTAATGAATGTTGAAATCAAGATCCCAAACAGATGAGATGTCTTTGTTGTATTTTATTCTTGCAAGAAGAGGCACTGGTTATACAGAGTCGCACAAAGTCTGCAGAAGAGTGCTCCCAGGAGATTATTACAATGTGACTATATAGAAATCTACAACAGGGACTGTGAGAAAAGAAGTTGTTTTGTACAGATAAGGAGTTGTTTTACTGAGACAATGTCCCAGTCAAAGTCAACACTCAGTACTTTCCCACTACATGAGACGAAGAGCACACAGACAGTAACTTTCCACTGTTGCATAAAGAGACATCATTACATACAATGTAATCTTCCATTAAACTCGTTTCTAGTGTTGTAGTCTCAAGGAGGATGTGTGCTGTACCTTCAGGCACTAAAGATCCTTTACCTTGTCTTGTTTGACTGCGTGGGACACCACTTCACGGCTGCCTGTCTCCAAACCCTGGTAAGCAAAAGGTTCAAATCCCAGCTTGTTGCAGTAATATGATGCAGCCTGTTGAAGACATCGTTTTTTACACAACAGAAAATCACAGAAGTCTCTTATTAAATGTAACAGTGAACTGAAATCGGGCATGAGTGCAACAGGTTGGCCTTAAACTTTCTGATAGTGCCATCTCCTGGTGGCTAGTGAGAGACTTCACTCAGTTTGTGCTGCAGGAAATGTAGTTTGTGTTCTGGGGGGTTACAAGCTTCATCCCCTCCACCCCTCAGGAGAACCAATAGCCTCGCTGATTGTATAGTCTACCCGTCAATCTGTGTGAAAACCTGGTCAGAAAAAAAATAATGAATGTGTCCAAAAATCTGGACAGCGAGCTGCTATGAGTTAACATACCTGTTTTGCATTTCCAACCCAGAAAGTCAGATGATCAAAGCAGAGAAACCTGCCCTGCTCATGCTGGGACAAGAACAAATATACATTTTAAATTGTGTAAACGCATACACAGCCCCTAAGGGGACATGGAAGAGAAATTCAAATAGATGGTTTAAGTAAAAGCCTCTGTTCAGCATTAGGTTACATACCTTTTCACCTTTATCTGTGTATGTTGTCTGTAATCAGAAAAGCACATCATAGCGTAATTATATAACAAAGAAAAAGAACAACCATGCTGAAGTACAGATGCTATTTCCAAATACAAGGTGTCTTTATCACAGGTAATAATAGAAAGAAGCCATCTGAAATTATTCAACAGTGAGAGGTAACTCACCATCTTGCTCCCGGTGACCTGACTGTCAGAATGAAATCAACAATGAACCTCTGAGAGGGAAGTTTCTAAATCCACACCCACCGCTGAGGAGGAGGAGGGAGACTGTTGATGCTTGGTGCACTTTTGCTGTTACACAATGATGACTTAGGAAAACAAGTCAACATACCTCAGGTCTGTTGACCTGTAGACCTCATTATCACTTAATTAATTGTCAGTTTGATGCTACCGACTTTGCTTACAATAGATGTCGTATCAAGCAATGTAACTGCTTAGAGACTTGGAGTAAATTTTGTTTTGCAAATTTAATAGCTTCCCTGCTTCATAATGCATCCTTAATACCAAACAATATTTTTTTCTGCAAAGAAGATACACGAAAAACTAGTTTGTCCACACAGATGTAGAATTACAGCTTACCATATGTTAGTGTTTAGGGCCGAGAGGAGGCTCACTCATGCAGGACTCTCATTGGCTCACAGGGGTTGAGCTCAGTGAACACTTGAAAATGCCCCCATCCCACTTGTCCTCCACTGCATATGGTATTACAATAATTAGGGCCCGAGCACGTGCCAGGACCCCAACGGTGTCCTGGCGCGAAGTGCAAGGGAACCTATTGTTTTTCTAAGGATTATTCTTTTTCAGACTTCAGAGCTGCTGTTAAAGGTACTACTGCAACACCAACCACAATCCAAGCAGGACCAATCTCCACATCAATCCCAACACCAGCAACTCCTGCAACAATGATTACCCCTAAATCAATGAAGCACGCAAGGACAGTCCATTCACCAATCAACTCTGCCCTAAACTTTAACTTTATGGTCCAAGGAAACAATCACAACAACCTTGAATCTACCTGAGTTAAGTTGCACTGAATGAGCACCTCTATATGGTAACCCCCCTGTATGACAGACACAGAGCTAAGAAACACCCCTAACTTACAGACTCAAGGATTGCAATTATTTTCCGTCTAAACTCATTGTTTTATGTGTTATGACAATATGACTGTATGTGACAGATGTGTGTGCTTTTTTTTGGATATGTGCCACGCACCTCTCATCCCATCACTTCCAAATTCACCATTAAAACACCTTGGAGGTCTGACCTTTTTTATTATGGGTGTTTATATTTATATTTTATATGGGTTGGGCCGGAGGGTCAACGGGGATCAAGGGAGGCTTGGGGTGAAAGCAAAGAGGGATGGGAAACAGGGGCTAAAGTCTCAGGGGTCATGGGAGGGTAAAGGAAAAACGTTGTATCATCCAAAGGTGCGCTTTGTTCTACATGGTCTATGGTCTATTTGTGCATCTCACATGGAAAAGCAGAGAGTAAAAAGAAGATTGAGCAGCAAAAATTACACTTAACAATGCTCTTAAAGGAACAGTGTGTAACATTTAGGGAGATCTATAGAGTAATGCAGGGATAACGTATTTTTGTAGGCCAAGTTAGAATCGCACGGGTTCACTCGACAAAAAGCCAATAGGATTTTTTCCATTAGGCTTTGGATTAATGAAAAAATGAGCTAATAAACGAACAGTTGACTTCCTGTCACCACCACTAAGCTAAAGGCTGACTAGTGTTCGGCGTGATGACTTTTAGGTACCTCATTTAGCCACTTGTCAGCAACTGCCTTATCGAAGACACATAAAGGCTATTTAGGGGTATTTATTGATGTATTTTATGTCGTAGAACAAAACGTTAAAATCTCTTAAGCTTGTGGTAACCACACTCCTCAGGTATCTAACAAAAAACCCATTCAAAAAATCCACTGACTTCAGACGGGGGAACCCAGAAGTGTTAAAATGCTAACTCATTTCCGTTTTTAGGACTCATTCCTGCAGCACTCTATTGGCAAAAATGGAATATAATATTATTAAGTATGTTTTCTTTAGTGTATAATCAGCTGAAACTAAGAACCCTTGTGTTTTCGTTAGCTTAGAATGAGCTGTTTATATCTACATAGGGAGCGAGTCCTCTTCACAGAGCTGACTTGACTCTCTCGCCTACAGTAGCCCAGAACCGACAAACCAAACACTGGTAACTTTTCCTGCTTGGGCCCGGAGTCGCCATCGCTCAACTCAGCCGCCGAGAAACAAGTTACTGGAAACCTGAGTTGGTCTTGAGGAGCTGCCGCATTTATTTCCGCACAAACTGCAACTTCCACTGAACATTCACTTGATATTCTCAACGCTAAACTAACTCTGTTTTCTGCTCCACTAGCTCAGCCGGGCCATGGAATCAGAAGTGGAAGTTTCAATAAATAATGGCTGGACAGGATGGTGGAAGGACCAGAAGGAGCAAACAATAAATGTTTTCTAAGGCAGACATCCACTGGCGCCCCTGACAGGATTGTTGGTGAGTTTATTGTCTCCTAATGACCTATGTGGCCATTGTTCTTTTTTAATTGGTTCTCAGCATTTTGTTCTGCATTTATCCATATTCTCAGATTTGTATTCAATATTGAATATCCTAAATGTCTTTTCTTCTAACCTGGCTGTGAAAAGGTGCAAAAACATAGTTTTGTATTTTGATAAGTATTTTACAGTGAAAATTTCCTTCTAGGATTACAGTTTATCTCAATCGCTTTGGCTCATTTTTCGAAACAGTCTTAACTTTCTCTAAACTGTAAGTGCAATTGTCACAACTGTTTGATGGGACATCACAACTCTATTGCATGTTTGCAAAAGGTAGTAACTCACCTAAAACACTTCATTCATGCTCTAAAACCTAGTTATTGGCCAGTGCCACCAAAATGAAAAGTTATTTTGTCATCGTGTGAGTCGTACTGGTCAAAATGTTAAGATGTTTTTTCACCATGTCAGTCAACTCTGGAAATGTTTCTTATATACAAATCTCTGTTTTGTTCTACTTTCTGTTGACACTGACTGCTTACTGTACCACAGAACGTCAGTTTTGTCTGGCTGAATGCTGTTGTGTATCGTACAGAGACTTTTAGATTCACATTTCAACAGTGGATCAAAGCTTACTGGGAAATACTGTGCAATACTTTAGTGCACAGAAACAGGATATGTGTGTTTATACAGTAAATGTATTTGTGTAATGTGTAAACAGAAAATGCACCCATGAGCTTTAATGTAAAGTCAGCAAAGAACAGCAAATAATAATAATCCAATGCAAACAACATGAAAAAACCTGCAGCAATTCAGTAAAAAACAACAAGTTGTACCTCCTCGATATGTAACAACATGTCATAGATGTTTATGGAATATACCTACATGTATTTCTGACAGATTTTGATAATTGGTTCATTTTGCATGTGATGGCGCAAACAATGAAAGAATGTTTAGAAGTTGTGAAGAGTTTAACAACTTCAGTCAACTCATCGGTTTTAATCAGCAAGGCATCAGCATCAAGGTAATCAGCCAGTGGTTATTGTGCAAATTGTAGACTTAATCTTTTGCACACATGTGTCAAAACACATTTTATTTGATTGAATGAATATTCAAAGAAATTCAAATCTGTTGTTAACAACAAACTAACTGTTCAGAGACTTGAGCATATTGTTTTGAAAAATATAATTTTTGTTCAAGAATTGAGCCAAAGCGAAGGAGAAAACCTGTAACATGAGGGTCTTTGGGGGATTGACTCGCTTTTGGAGCCAGCCTCGAGTGGCCATTTGAAGAACTGCAGTTTTTGGCAATTCCGTGTTTGCCTCATTTTTCAGCATCGGAGGTTGCCACTTTTAATCATCTCAGCTTTCGTTCTTCCCAAGTGCATCTTCTTCACAACATTTGAGTCATGAAACAAAGCACCATTGAGCTTAACAAGACAGTTGGTGCTGTTGTAGCTGTATGGTACACATATGAGGCTTCACTTGCCGCAATTTTGTCATTTTCCGCAGTAGATGTCACAAAGATTGCACTGATATTGCTTGCACCTTTAGCTAGTGTGGTCTTCTTGTGCATTTCTGTGGAAGCATGTTGAGTTAGGTCATTCATAAAGTACACAAGGCTTTCCTCAAGTCACCGCTGACGGGCTTATCGTCTTTTTCCTTATTTGCACGTCATACCAAGTGGGGTGGGGAGTGCAGGAATTGCTGCATTTACGTTATA
This sequence comes from Helicolenus hilgendorfi, assembly GCA_916700815.1. NCBI lineage: Eukaryota > Metazoa > Chordata > Actinopteri > Perciformes > Sebastidae > Helicolenus > Helicolenus hilgendorfi. Next base: position 1,914 of record CAKALG010040354.1, on the reverse strand, counting down.
CACAACTGATGCACATAAGGAGGCCTATGATTGGATGACAGGTGGTGATGTGATGAGCTCATGATCTGCTACTGCTGTTGTATCAGAGCTGGGATCTGAGTATCGTTTGCTGACCAGAGTAGTAGTAAAAAGTTTGTTGTTTGCTAACAAGCATATTTATTAACCTGCTCCTCCCCAAGGCCTACTGTTGGATCGTGTCCTTTTACGAGCTGTCAGCCACGAGGAAGAGAAAAAAAGTTCAGAAACAATGCTTGTACAGGCAGACATGCGGGTCACAAATATCCTTAATTCTCACCCTTAGCAGGTGTCTTTGAATAAACACACAGTATTTTGTTGGCACAATTAGACCTTTATCTATGTTATATACGTTTACTGTCTATGTTTACTGTAAACCGAGAGTAAATATCTCCAAACACAAACATATTTACGTCTCAACACCTAGCAAATCAATATACAGTCTAAAAATAAATTGAAACTTGAAGAGAAACTGAATCGTAAAGTGTTGCCAGTAGCCTTTTCTTGAAACATATTTAGTCAAGTCTGCCATAGTAAACATGTTGAAGAGCTTTACTAGAGTAATACATATTTGTTAGTTGCGTGTTACAGCTCCACATTCCAGTAACAGCTCACTAATGAGAATTTCGAGCCCTCCCCTTAGTGCTCCCACTGCGACTGTCCCTGAAGAGCTTTGTTTTTCATGCTGTCACCAGGAGGTTCGCTGTTGTCATGGGATGCAACTACACACACGCAGACAAAGGGACACAATGTGCCAGATTAAATAATATCAGCTGCTTTACATGACTGTAGCTATTTAATTTAATGATGTGACATGGGAGGTGTTGTTTGTTGTAATGGAAGTGACATTGGAGAGAGTGGCAGTTACATTTAAGTACGGCTTTATCAGAGCAGAAGCAGTTTTTTTTCGGCTTTTGCTTGTCTCATCTACTCTGGTTTTTGATAGATTTGATATTTGAACTGGTTTAAGTTGCATTGCTGGTGTCTCACCACAATGTTTTAAACGTTACGTCATACATCATGCTGCATTACACTAGATTGTGTAGGCCTAAATCCCCTGGTATTCAGTCTCTCTAAGGACAAACACCTCAGTGAATCAGGCCCTTCCCACGGCAGCACTCCCCACATAATTGTAGTAGCTCAGTCCAACGGAGCAAAACCGATGTCAAGACAAGAACTAAAAATGAGCGCGTTATCATCTGAAACAAATCCACAAATACTGTTGAATGGTGAACGACAGGAGCAACAGCAGGGCGAAGGGCAGATCTCCTCTGTCGGTCTGGATGATGAATGTTTGGAGGATGGCGTCGCTGCAGAGAAGGAGACACAAGCAAAGGTGCAGTCTGTTTTCCAACAGGTGCGTAACCAGATCAGATCACAAGTGGGTATGAAGGCCGCGAAGAGCAGCATACTGGAGCTGGTGCAAAGAGTCAAAGACAGAGAAACGGAGATTGCACAGGTGAACGGTGAACCTGAGGGCAAGGATGTCAGCAGTGAGGAGAAGAAACCAACAGAGATGCTGACGGATGAGAGCAAAGATGAGATGGATCTAAAGGAAGAGGAGCTGTGTGCAATTTTTGAGAAAAAGCTCGAGGCTAACGAAAAGGCCTTAAAGGATGAATTTGAAGTGCAGATTTCTCAGGTGCGTAAAGAAATGCAGGCCTACACTGACAAGGCTCTGAAAGACTTGGAGGGTAAGATGCAGAGCTGGCAATCCCACAATCTACAACATCCCAAAGAGCAGCCAGAGAGCAAAGGTCCAAACAAGATACAGAAGTCTTCAGCTGCTCCTTCTCTGGTGTCCAGAAGAGGACGAGTCCTGACTCGGACCATGACCACCATCATCCCTAAGACCTGTGCCCCCGTCATCATTGGCCCTCGAGCCAAATCAGAGACACT
>CAKALG010040353.1:0-10435 GCA_916700815.1 Helicolenus hilgendorfi | reverse complement strand
ACCCCTCCTCGGGGATGGGAACCAGGTCACATTCTCTCACACGGCACAAAGCAGGGTGTGTGTGCGAGAGGGGCGGGGGTTCAAGGGAGGGGTTTTGATGGGGAGCAGGCCATGACCTCTTTATATCCATCAACAGATCACTAACTTGGCCCATAGACATGCTCATACAACACATTCACACACACACACACACACACACAAACACACGCACGCATGCATGCAAACACATGCTAATGTGTGCGTATGTGCACTGACAAAAATGCATATGCAAAAACAAGTATGTGCTCTGCTAGAGGCATTATGTGTCTTCACCTGTTCCCAATAGCTTAAAGTCTCTATTAGCTGAGATACGTTTGTTACATGAAAACTTTCTATAATGTTTAGATAATATCTATCTTTCCAAATTAACCACTCAAAAATTATCAGTATGGACTGATGTTGACTATAGTTTTACTGAAACATATATTGTTGCAAATCCATTGTATGAAACAAATCTGCTCATAAAAAAAAAACAAGTAAAGATAAACATGCGGTCAGATTTTAACTATTCAATTATATTGCACTTGTCTATCTCAGGCCACTCAGGACAAATTCCTTTACACTACAGCTCTGCTCGCTGATGATTGTGTGAAATCCACAGGTTGGCTGCCAGGAAAAAAACAGTGAAATACTGCCCCCTATTGGTACCCAAGGAGTGCTGCAGACAAAGAGAAAAACCTTGCAGAATTTAGATAAAGGAAAGGAAAATTAATATTCAGAGTGGTCACATTTTGTTACTAATATATAAAAACAAAATAATTCCATTGAGGGTAAATCAGACTTTTGTTTATTTTTAAATCAAAAAGCTAGATTAAAAACATCTGACCCACCCCTTCACAAACCTTGAAAAACCAAAAATATTCAGTTTATCAAAAGAAAATTAAAATATGATTTGACAGCAGTTATGACCACGAGAACACTATGCTAAGGAAAACATGAAATTAAAGGCACAACACAATAAAAGCAGATATATTCTTTCTGTCTCTGTCAGACATGTTATAACTCTGGTGAGCCTAGGCTACAAGTCATATAACATTATTATTTCTCTATAATTTTATTGTTTCTCTCTGTAACTGAGTTCATTTTTTTTGTGCTTTGTTGTCTGTCGACGGGGCTCCTGTCATGTCTCATTTAAAACGATATAGACATCTAACCTCTATATAACCACGCTATATCGGACTAAAGGTCTATGCACACCAAGTCTGTATTTTTCGTTTGCGTTTTTTGAATCTGTCATTCGATAAAAATCGTTACGGGTAACGCTTCATATTACAGGACATGATGGTTATTAGGTGATAATTAGCAAGTAACCTATTTGAAATTTATTTGGAATTACTGCCAAATTACCCCAATATTTACCTCAATTTATCGAAAATTACTTTATTAAAAAAACATTATTTAATATTATATTCCGCTATTTCCCAATAGCTGATCATTTATTTAATACATTTAATAATATAATAATACATTTAATTTATTAGCAAATAACTTATTTAAAATTTCTTTAAAAACTCCCTGAATCCACTTCTCAAGCCTAAGGGCCCTATTTTAACGATTACATAATATTTCAGCATATAATTATTAAATAATGTTTATAATTAAGTAATTTTCTTGAGGTAAATATTGGGGTCATTTGGCAGTAATTCCAAAGAAATCTCAAATAGGTTACTTGCTAATTATTACCATGAAATTTGTGGACCTGTAAAATGAAGTGTTTCCTCGTTACGCGCAGAAACCTTGCACACTGAGTCCGACGCATTTTGTTTTTCTATTTGTTGTGAAAATTCGCAATAGAAGACAAAAGCTGAATTAACAATACATGTATGGTGGCTCTGAGTGGTCAAACCACTCTGACGGATGCGAAAAAACACAGAAAATTGAACCTGTTCCGAAAACTTTAATGATGGACAAGAGTTTCAGGGCCAGCGTGTAAACATGATTGACGCAAGGTCGTATTTATTTTTAAACGTGCGACAATTTTGGATGAAAAATATGGACTTGGTATGCAAAGGCCTTAGCTTTATAGTATGTACTGTATGTACAATAATACAATGTGTGTGTTGCTTGTATTTCTGTATGTTTCTGTGTGTGTGTGTGTGTGTGTGTGTGTGTGTGTGTGTGTGAGTACATGAGGTCATCCTGCGTACAACATCTCTGTGACAAACTTGTGCAATTGTGCATGTTGTCTGGCAAAGCTTATCATGGTAGTGTCTTTGAACTAAAAGGCACCCCCTCTCTCCAGGGTCACTGGCTCTAGTCTACCTGCTCAGCCCCAAACCTCAGGAAAAGGCAGTCGGGACTTGGTGGGGGGGTCAACAAACCAGGAGGATCAGGGTCACCCTCTTTAGTTAGGCGACACGGTGCGTCTACGCAGGCAGCTGCACGTCAGGCACTTGAGGATGCTCATGGTGATGTGCATGAGGGGGCCGAAATTGAAGAGCAGATTGTAGAAGGTGTTGACAGACAGGCCGCCGGTCTCGTCTGCGTACTTTAAGGCCACAATGGGTGTGTAGAGGCTGTTGGTCAGATTCCTGAAGCGAGGGCTGTTTGACTCAATAACCTTTTTAGTGCACTGAAGAAGAAGAAAAATAACGTTTTGAATCACTGCTATGTAAGGTGGTTGAATGTTTGTACCAGTTAGTGATCAGAGAAACATCCTGAGATAGATTAGTAAAAGTGTTTCCTTACTTTGGCTATGTCGTCTGGCGTCTGGCCCATGGCTTCAAATATATCTATGGATGACGGCAGGTAAACGTCTTTAAAATAACGAACTGTGTCGGCGTCTACTCCTGGATACTCCATCTTGGCCACATCCTCCATCATCTTCGTCTCAAACTCCGTGTGCACCGGGCCGGGCTCAATCATGGACAACCTGTGAGGGAGTCAGACGCAGAAAGGCCCGAGTATGAGGAGGGAGCATGTAGAGTACATTTTGATTTGATTTGATTATTATTGTGTCATGCATAAATAATATACCCCAGCCCAAACAAGACACCATTATTTTAGAAAATAAAGAAAAGACAAAGGCAGAAACCAGAGTCGCAGTATAAATTATAAATAATACTAAACAAATAAACAATCCTGATGTTTTTTTTCCAAGCTTGAGAAACAAAAGTAGCCAACTTATAAGCATTCAAATTAAATATTCTGTCCATTCTGTCATCATCCGAGCACCAAAATATTTCAGGACGTTTAATTTATAATAGAAGTTCTTAACTCATCATGGTATGGACAATACAGAAGAAAATGTGATTCATTTTCAGCTTCTCCTAACTTGCATACTTCACACAACCTGTTGTCCTCCTGGATGTTTTTAAATCTACCGACATCAAGGGCCAGAGGAAGGATTCCTGTTCTTAGCTGTGCAACTAAAGAACCTTTGACTCCTCGATAAGTTGTCATAATTGTGCTTGATTTGAATATATGTTTGTAATTTTGGTCTTTCAACTATTTTTCTTCAAATCTAGCAAGTAAATTGTGTTCATGCTACGTGATAAATTATTACTATGCAGAATATATTGTAATTCAGCTTCCTCAAAAAATAGCATTAAGTTGTGTAGCCCATGGAGTACACAGCAAAGACAGATGTGAAGGAAGAGCAGAGGAGAGAAGGTAAACTACCGGATATTGAACTTCATCAGCTGCACGGCCATGCTCTCACAGAAACCTTCCATGGCAAACTTAGAGGCAGTGTAAACATCATTGAACACCACACCTAAACCAACGAAACAGAGAGATAAAGAACAGCATCATTGCATTGTGTTATCTATTGTCACAGTACTCAATTACTTAAGCATCGTTTACTCATAAAGGCCTGAGATACTCAAATCAACCAGGTAACTGACAGAGGTCACATAGGACAATACAAGTGCCAGACATAATATAAAAGTCAATTTAGCCTTCTTAACTAAATTATCTGATAGTCTTTAACTTGTTCTGGTAAACCCCACCCATCTTGCACGTCAAACAAGTTAAAACAAATGCTAAAAATATCTCCAACCCACTGGGAGTATAAGGCAGACACTAATGAATAAATAAAGTTCAACATTTAAAGGTGCAGTGTGTAGGAGTGCAGATTGCAACCAAATGAAACTTCTCCTCTCATCACTAGATACCGCCAGATCCTACATACTGGATCTTTAAGTGACAGTGAAATTGTTTTGCATGGTATTATAAACTGATTTCTGACTTCATTAATTGAATATAACACACTGATATACAGCTCAATATGAGTGATTTACAAGACTTCAGACTCTCCACTGGTCTGTACAAATATATATATATATATTATCTTGTAGCTTGCAGACATTTAGAATTCAATTCTCCTGCTTTTCAACTGAGCCTCAGGCTAGCTAAATATGTCAGAGTTATATCAATAGCATTTTATGATGCTATAGTTTATTAAACTGGTTTACTCTTTAAAACATGTCTTTTCAGGCTTAAATGGATTGCATATTTTATTTTGTAAATAGACACAAATCGTACCCTGAAGACCCATGACACTGCTCATGACCAGGATGTGTCCTGAACGCCTCTTCTTCATGTCCGGCATCACCTCTTTGATCATGCGAACGACACCAAAGAAGTTGGTCTCAAATACTCGTTTCATCTCCTCGATGCTGATGCTCTCCACCGGTCCCAGCAAGCCCACGCCGGCATTGTTGACTGACGGGAAACAACACAGACACAGAGATGATGAACCTGCTCGTATCTCCATCACTGCAATTCACACAACTTTTAAACTGTTGATTTAATATGAAGTGGTGTTCACTGTTCTGCCTCTCTACAAGAGCAGCTCCTCATTGATCGATTACAGACAGTGTTTCTTGACATTGCCACCAGATGTCAGTGTGTGACAACAACACAGAGGTGTGATGTAACACCAGTCCATGTGGAAGGGCCTCTTGGTCTTGGGTAATTAGGTGGGGGGGGGGGGTGTAAAGTTGGATTTAGAGTGAGATTGAGACAAGTTTATAAATAGAACCTTTATCCAGACTAAAGATTTAAACACGACGACCAAAAAGAGTCGCCTATTCACAGTCTAACAACATGCAATTTACCATAAAATTAGTTTTTTTATAGCTTGATTGATCAATTCCAAGGACCCAGAGTTGTAGTATGCGAGATCGGTCTCAAGACCACTTTTTGTAGGTCTCGGTCTTGTCTTGATCTCAGACAAAGTAGATTCAGGATTGTATTTCAAGACCGGTCAAGACTACAACTGCGTGGATATCACTAAATTGTTATAAATGGCAATAAAAGAGGTGAATGAACGAGGTTTCATGTGTTTTCTGTGGGTGTTTTTATGGGAATGTGGATCATTCAGATCATTTTGAGGAGCGCCTATGGTTTGCATGTTCCACATTTTATCCGAAGTGTGTCACGCAGTGTGGCACTTGCACTGGTCTGGTCTTGGTCTTGACTCGGCCTTGATACACTCTGGTATCGGTTATGACTTGGTCTTTAGGTTTGGATGGTCTGTTTTTTTGTTTTAGCTGCAAGGATGGAAAAATCATCCAAAGAAGGTGTCATTGGCAGATGGAGGTGCAGACTCACTTTCAGCTACACTTTAACCCTCTGAGACCCACAATAGACCCGTTTTTTTTTTGTTTTTTTTAGGGGGGTATAAGGCGTCTTTAGGGGGAGATAGCAGGTCAGCAGTAGATGTCACGTAGAAGTGCAGCACTGTTTTAGCTGTAAGGACGGAAAAATAACAATCCAAAGAAGATGTCCTTGGCAGCTGGAGCTGCAGACTCAGTTTCAGATACACTTTAACACTTCAATGTAACAGTGACCTACTGTATTATGCTTATACTGTATATTGCATTGCTTTCTGGGAGTCATCACGCTTGCTCCTGTGATCCCAGCGGTCAAGTGTTTCTTTCCACAGTAATTTACTGCTTTTAGTGCTGAGAATCTCTGGAATATACAGTGTAGATACTGTAAATTGTACAGTAGTTTACTGGTGAAATTGCTGCCGGTAATTAACTGTAATATACAGTAAAATGTTTTACAGTATAATTTCACCCACTCAGTGTGTCAGTATGGTGGTCCTTTCTGTTTGGGTGCAGAAGCTATCTGCCCACTGGAATTTCAAGATTCTCCCAACCTCCTCCCCCCACCTACTCCTAATGTCAACTGCAAAACCACGGAGGACAGCTGAGCTACAAGACGTGAAAAATATTTCAGTTCACTTCAAAAACTTTGTCCTAAAGTTGTGATGTTATTACAGTAATGACACCATGCTGTGATAGTTTGCTTTCCTGCTTGACAAGTCTGTTAGATGTTTACTGTTACACTCTCACATGAAAGTATGACATAACACTATTTGTGTTTAAGGTTCAAGGTTGGTGTTTCATGCATTTGGTTATCATTCCTACATACAGATAAGAACCTGAATAAGGTCATACAGTTAATTACTTAATGACTTTGTTATATACTAAAACAATTTATCAGCTATATATGATAAAAGACACAAAACACATGTATACACATATGTTCAGAGTACATTGTTTATAAACTGCATATGTGTATGTTTGAGTGAGTGCATGTGTGTATATATGTATGTATGTGTATATGTATGTTGTAGCGGGCTCAGTTTTAAAGCTAGAGTGGTATCATATGAAAATATAAAACTTAACCATCTCATCTCAACCATGTCATGTATGACCAACCATTGTCATACTAGCTTGTCGGTAAGGAGGTCAAATAACGATCCAAACTTGCGCTAAATTTTGGCTAAGAAAAACTGGCATGGCCATTTTCAAAGGGGTCCTTTGCCCTCTGACCTCAAGATATGTGAATGAAAATGGGTTCTATGGGTACCCACGAGTCTCCCCTTTACAGACATGCCCACTTTATAATAATCACATGCAGTTTGGAGCAAGTCATAGTCAAGTCAGCACACTGACAGCTGTTTTTGCCAATAATAAATATATACATATAGTTGCATAAAGCAGCATATTTGTCCATTCCCATGTTGATAAGAGTATTAAATAAGAGACAAATCTCCCTTTAAGGTAGATTTTGAACAGATAAAAAATGTGCGGTTAATTATGGACAATCATGCGATTAATCGCTATTAAATATTTGAATCAATTGACAGCCTTAATATGTATATATGTGTATATACAGTATGTGTATATGAGATAAAGTTTATTAATTAACGGCTTAGTAGAGGAGAAGGGGGAGATTTAAAATTGTGTTTATGATGATCATTTACTGAGAATGTGTATAGGTTTATCGTTCATTTCATTTGACTATTATTTAGTTTTGTTTTTATCTTTTTAAATTTTCAAAATAAAATATAAACAAGCAAACAAATCAAAGCTGGGGAAGGGATCAAAGGGCAGACGCAGGCCTAGTTTCAGGTGTGTCCCACTCACTCAGGATATCAATATGGCGGTCCTTGACGTTGTTGACGCACTGCTTGACCGAGTCGTCACTGCATACGTCTAGCGGGAGCAGCATCAAGGTCTTGCCGTATGTGTCTCCGGCTGCCTCCAGTAGCTTGTCCTTCTTCTTCAGGTCCCGCATGGTGGCAATGACTGATAGGGGAGAGACAGAGAAGAAGTTGGAAATGTAATTTTACTTGTGCGATGATGTGGCTTCAAACTTTAGAAACAGAGCCTCCATGACACCAGAAATATGGTTCTTTAGACTCGTACAGTAACACAACTTGCAGCGAGCAAAGACTTTTTATTGGAGTCCATTTTTTAAAATTTAGTCATTACGAAAATCATGATGAGTGAAGACAGTTTTTTATAATAAAGATGTCTTTGTTTCCCAATTTTGCAAATCGGTGCATCCCTCAAAAACACTCTTGCCCCATTGTCACACTGATGAAGTGACACACAGGACTGTGAAACCTCTGATCCGTGACACCATCACTAAATGACTTCCTTAACAGTTGTGACAGAGTCAGCCGTGCGGGTCAGAGTTCCCAGCAGTGGCCACGCCTGTCATTTTACAGCACACACAATTGATTTCCTCTGAACTTTACACGCTGGGCCACATTAACCCACATACAGCAGCACGGGCATCTATCATGACCAGCGACGGCGGCTATAAGCACTGTGTTGAGTTCTTCCATGTCGTGTCTGTCATGCCAACGCTTTGCTGACTGACGCTATCTAGCAGAGAGAGACAGTGCTGTTGCACAATGCCAGTAAACAACCTCTTCCTCACACATTCATCTGGATCTACCCGAGAGATAAACCCTCACCTGATTCTTGTCTGAACAGAGACACGGTTGGATGAGCAAGATTAAAAAGAGGGGCTGCTGTGCTGCCATGAAATTGGATTGATGGAACATTTCATGATTTATAGTAACAAAACTAGACCCATTTAGTCTAGCAGTCGAATGAGCACTACGCATGTAATGACGTCTCATGAAGTCTAATTAAGTCTAATCTTATGATTTGAGAACTGTGTGTCCATGAAGCAACAAAGAGATTTAGAAGTGAACAAGAGAACCATTGTTCTTCTGGCTCCTGCAGGAATTACTCTTGGGCTGCTTAAACATTCTTGAATTAACCACATCGCATTGCACACACACACACACACACACAGAGGTCTTTTTTGGAAGTTTCTCGGAGTTTGGTGCACGTATCTGCTGCAACTAATTATTACTTTATGCACAATGCAATATTTAATCTCTTAAGAAAGACCCTGGGAAAAAAAGGGCAGCTCGGCTTCATTGCTCAGAGGTGGCCTTATTGAAAGCAGGTCACACTGTGTGAAAAAGAAATCTGCTCAAACCAGTCTTACGGGGGCAGTTAATCACTTTTGTTTAGCTCGTCTATTTCACGGTAATAAATCCTATCAGAAAGAAAACGTAACTAACCCATGACCAGTGGTTCCTGAAGTGGCTGAAGGAGAGCAGTAATGACTTAAATCTGCAGTAGGCAGAATGTTTTTGACATCATTGGGCAAAAATTCCATAATAACCTTTCGGCATATTGTAATTCAAGGGTTCTGAGAGAAAATGAAGACTTCTGGCTTTAAAAAATCTAGCCTGTGATGGGACAATTTGGCCAATCACAGGTCATTTCAGAGAAAGCGCGTTCCTATTGGCTGTTCATTCAACAGAGGCAGCTGTCAATCACTCGCAATCTCTGATCAAACGGTCAAAATAGGCATTACAGCAACAGAATATTGATTCATATTTGATCAGCGCTGCCTAGTTTGATCGGAGTTCGCGAATGATTGACAGCTGCTCAGAGACGGCAGGCTTCAGCTCGGCTCTGATTGGCTGTTTTCCTCTGGTCGGTGAAATCTTGCAGATGCCGTAAGGAGCACCGGAGGACACTGGAGAGGCACATGAATTTTTTTTTCAGATTACCTGTCTCATGCACTACTGTCAGGATATAGTGACCGCTTTATAAAAATAACTTTTTTTAAAATCACATATTGCTCCATTTCTACCTACAGCAGCTTTAACTAATCCTTGCACAGCCGGCTCCTAAAGCATCAAAAGTAGAGCGGTACCAAAAATGAGTACAATGCAGAAGATAACTGCTGAAATCCCTGTTAACTCAGTGACTGCAGGCCTACAGCCAATTATGTTATTCTGCATGAAGTCACACCTAACAACAGGGGGGGTCTTTAAGGCAAACAGGGGGGATGGGGGGTGGGAAGGTGGTCTAATGTAATTCTGTCTGAGGCTCCATGACATGGAAAGGGTTTTTGGGATCTCCAGTTTCCTGCAGTGAGAAGAGGAGACACACAGACCAACAATGTCACCCCTAACTAAATCCACTGTGCACCAATGAAGACTTCAAACGAGGCCCCTTGCTTTAGAGTGAACCCTCAGCTTGTACAGGTCTCAAACTTTGTCCCCCTTTCAGCGCCCGCTCCACTGAGGAGGACTATAGGCACATTAGCCACGGCACTAAACCGGAGCAGGCGGTCTACAATTCACTGCGATAAAAAGGAGGCTTTTGTGCCGGAGAAGTCACTTGAAAGAGAGCTGACAAGACTTTCTTTTATGATTCCCTCCTGGAAAGAGGCATCCTCGCAGAACTGTGCGCTTTCACATGAGAATTGAGTCCCACTAGTGCTTACAAAAGGATATGGATCCGATATCACCAGGGTTTAGTTATTTAAATGGACACTACACCAAATTCTGCGTGAGTTGCGCATGAAACTCAACCGAACTTTGTGCGTAAAGGAGGGCTCTGCAGGGGAAAGTAAACACGGAATAGGTTTTCAAGCGAAGCACACTGTTAAAGGCTTGCTACTAATAGGTTCAGATCAAAGAAACAATGTAGCAGAAAGAGCAACAATGTAGCAGAAAGCGCATTTTACCATGGTAACGCTTCTTTTCATCTTTGGCCAGCGTGACGGCGATTCGTAACCCGATGCCGGAGGAGCAGCCGGTGATCAGCACAACTTT
>CAKALG010040352.1:0-13493 GCA_916700815.1 Helicolenus hilgendorfi | reverse complement strand
GGGGAGGAGGCCTCCGTTTTGCGTTTGTGTTTCCTGTGTTTGTGACGGTGCTTGCGTTTTCGGTCCTTGTCCTCGTCGGAGGCATGCTTGTGTTTTTTGTGCTTACTGCGATGCTTGTGTTTTTTCCTCTTGTGTTTCCCGCTGCTGCTGTGTGGTTGATGTTTGGACCCCTCCTCCGTCTTCTCGCCATTAGTCTCGGCCTCCTCCTGGGACGAAACAACATTCAGGTGTGAGAGTATTTACATTTAGAGATATGTTGTGAACAAAACTATAATCTCTTCTATGCAATATGAGAAGATGAAACGTGATCGTGGGTATTATTTGATGCATTTTGTGTCTGTTTGTATGCTAGTTTTGAATGTTGATTTATCCTTATGTGTTTGTGGTGTTGTTTTAGTCATTTAGAAAAAATAAAACACAGTTAAACTGATCCAAAATATATCTCCATAGTCCAATAGAGATTATAGTTCATTCAGAGAAAAACTGAATATGAGGAAGGCGGACAAGACCCTCCAAATGAACTTAGATGTGTTGTTATGCTGTTGAATACAGCTATGTGAAAAACTGCAAGAATATTATATGACTGACACTATTTCTTGTTTAATGGGCAGAATATTATCAGAGTGCAGACATGAAGCACTACAGTTTGAGATGAACAATTTAGACTGCTTAAGTTACAGTTAATATTTAAGGTAGAGAGTTTATATCAGAATCATGGCATCATACCACTGAAGATATTTAGGTCTTGCTGTAGTCCACCCCTACCTCTTCCTCCTCTTCTTCCTCCTCAGACATTTCTCCACTGTCCTCATTCCCACTTTTTTCATGGCTCTCCAGATCCTGCTTCCTGTTTTGACAGAGTTACAATCTTAAATATTCAGCACACAATATCACACAGTAGAGCTAAAATGACGAGTCAATTTATCAGAATGTATTGATTGATAGGACTTATTGACAATTTTGTAGGAAATAGTACCAAACGAACAATCAATTCATTGAAAATAATCAGTGCATTAACTGATAATGACAATAATCCCCAGTTGACATCACAGATGGACAGAAATCCTAACGGCTTGTTTCAAACGCGCAATTTCTGAATACGGGCTGTGTGTATTTCTCTGTATATTGAGCGCTTCAATACTTTCACAGTATTTATATAACACTTAAACCTGCTTTACAATATAAAAGACATGCAAATCTTATTTTTTTAAATATGGGACCTTTAACAGCCGGGCGCTCTTCCCTGGTGGGGCAAAATAATTTGTGATGTCACAAATACACACTATTTAGCCCATACTTGTTTGCTATTACATCAAATTTAGCACCTTTAAAACAATTTTTTGTTCCTTACAGTACTCAGTAGAAACACCTCTTTAAACAAAAATAAAAAGTGGTTTTACATAACTTATTTCATGATGAAAACACCATAAACCTCCCAGCATTCAGTGTGCAAGTGTGTAGTGAAATATATCGCATTGCTGTCATTTTAACACTTTTATAACAAAGTTAAAGCAGTCACCCAAACAGCACTACAAGCATACTGTTAGCTGAGTGGTTAACATTAGATAAACCATGGTTACATAACGTGCTGTATTTAGCTTCAGGCTAAACTGCAGCAACACTATGCAGTAAGGCAACTTTTAGTGGAGTTAACCTGCGTATTAGTGTCTATTTAACACTCACTTGACACCATGTACACCTGACTTGATGGCTCTTCCGCTTAAGCACGACCGCCAAGACCATTTTCCTGTCATTAGCTAGCTTAGCTTAGCAAGCTACATGCTAGCTTAGCTTCTAGCTATGCTAACTTACGTTGCAGGATCGAATAACAAGTATTTAACTGTGTGATCTGACAGGTACATATATAGTGGAAGTAAACACACAGTAGTGTTGTTTCTGTACACTCTTACATAAGCTCCGCGTTTAGCTAAACTTAAGCTAGGCGAGCTAAAGAGCATTAGCTACTTGGCTAATGAACATTAGCCGGCCGTTAGTTTGAATTGAATTGAATTGAATTAATGAACGTTAGCCAGCCGTTGGTTAATGAATGTTATCCAGACGTTGTTTAATGAACGTTAACCGGCCGTTGGCTAAGAACGTTAGCCAGCCGTTGGTTTGAATTGAATTGAATTAATGAACGTTAGCCAGCCGTTGGTTAAAGAACGTTAGCCAGCCGTTGGTTAATGAACGTTAACCAGCCGTTGGTTAAGAACGTTAGCCAGCCGTTGGCTAAGAACGTTAGCCAGCCGTTGGTTTGAATTGAACTGAATTTAATTAATGAACGTTAGCCAGCCGTTAGTTAAAGAACGTTAGCCAACCGTTGGTTAAGAACCATAGTCAGCCGTTGGTTAATGGACGTTAGCAAGCCGTTGGTGAGTATTTTAGCTGGCAACAACGTGAAGCTGCTTCTCTGTTTTAACCTCCACAGCTATAAACTCACACATCAGCTCCTCTGTTGGTTTGAGATGAGGTAAGGTGTGTACACTTTATTCACACGATGGTTTTGTATTAAATTCAAATGACTTACACGTGTTCGTTGCCATTATTCATTCTTGTGGACGCGATGTCCATCTCAACGTCGGCCATTTTCCTTCAGCTGAGGGGCCTTTTTCTTCTTCGATTGTTTTTGGTACAAAATGTACAATAATATGATTAATAGTGATGTTGCCCTCTGGTGTGCTGGAGGCGCACTGCAGTCTGGATTAGTGTAGTGAAAAGTTTGTGTTTTTGTCCACCAGGGTGTGTGCTTGTGTAACTTAAAGTTTCCCAGACCAGCATCATCATGGCTCCAGCATACGACACCACACTAGCTTCAATACATTAATATAAGAAGCTGACAGCCAGTGGTGGAAGAACCCAGCCAACATTTGTATGTGGGGCCCGTGTGGGTAGTAAATGGGCTGAAAAATGGGCCCTATATGGGATTGTCCGCGGGTTCCATAATGGCCCAATGTCAATTGCCCACATGGATTCCATGCAGGATTACAATGGGTGTTATGTGGGCCCCAACTGGGCAACATACCCAAGACCCATCTTGGTCCCAGCTTTAAGCTCTGTGTCTTTAAGCCCCATGTAGTTCCCAGCTGTGGGAACTACATGGGGACTCCATGGGCTGAAATATGGGTTGTAAGTGGGTTTGTCCACAGTTTATATATTGGCCCCATGCACTAATTTCCCAGTAGTGACCTAACTAGGACCCACACAGGTAGCCCACATGGGGAGCCTATTTGGGACCAACTTAGTTGACCCAAGTGGGCCCCATTTGTGTTGCCCATTCTGAGCCCATGCACTAATTTCCCATTAGTGACCCACCTAGGACCCACATGTTTAGCCCACATGGGGTGCCCACATGGGGAGCCCAACTTAGTTGATCCATTTTGGGCCCATGCCCACTTGGTACCCAGGTACCCCCAGCATAACCCATGTGGGGCCCACATAACCATGTTGCCTGGGATGTATTAAGATCTTTTACTTAAAGGTCCCATATTGTAAAAAGTGTGATTTTCATGTCTTTTATATTATAAAGCAGGTTTAAGTGCTGTATAAATACTGTTAAACTATCAAAACGCTCAATATACGGAGAAACACACACAGTCTGTATTTAGAAATTGTGCGTTTGAAACAAGCCTTTAGGATTTCTGTCCATTTGTGATGTCACAAAGAGTTAAATACTGAACCATCGCCCCAGGAGCCTTGTGTGCAGCAAATGGTGCGCTCTGAGAGGTTGCTTAGTTTGTTGTACAGTACCACAGGATGGCCCTGGAAGTCAATTAGCGGATCATGTGGTTTTGAGGGCCCCTCGTGCACATAGCTCGTGCACCATGGGGTGCATGAGGGGGTTGTGCAAAAATGTTACATGAGTGCTTGACTTTAATTTTGTCTCTCAGTATTTTAACAGCAGCTCATTTGGAAAATTATCTTCCAAAGAAAAATTTTAAGAGATTAAAATCCTGAAGATCATTTGCACTTTACAGCAGTTTTCACTTTTTTTTTCATTTGTTAGTGCAGTATGATGTCTAAAAGCCTGTGACTGTGTGGAGAGCAGATGTTTTAATTCTGTTATACATACTGCAACTGTACTTTATTGCTTAATCTCTAAGGAATTTATCTTGCATTATATGCATTATGTAAACTTTTACCCATAAGCTCTGTACAGTCAATGCATTTCAGTAGCCCTTTCCCTGTGTGAGATATGACTTCATCTGCACTTTCAAGGATACTGACATTAAACTTTAGTGTTGCCGTAATTGTAGGCCACTTAACTGTAACTTGAGTTGTCTGATCGATTCAGCAAAAAAATATTTGAATTTGTTGACACTGCAATATTGCATTCCATTTATCCTCCAGGATTAATGAAGCAGCATTGTCTCCGAAAGAAAAAACACTTTTCTAAAATGTTTACTTTTGGCTGTAACAAATAATTCTGACTTATATTTATCGTATACATTTTGTTAGTATTGTAAAACTGGGGCTATTTGTTCAAGGATTGTGTTGCGCATGAGGCAAATAGTGTACTGAAATCTCATATTTTAAAGATGAAGTTTAGTGTTTCACACTGCAAAAAGAAATCTGACAAGATGAGAAACCTAACATTTAGATATGAAGGTGTTTTAGATAAGTGCACTGCACTCATAATGAGATATGTAAGTTACATTTCTGGCCTTATACGATACTCATCACAACTGCTAAGACATACACATGCAAAATCCATTATCAGATCTGTTAATCCTTCTCAGAAGGGAAACCACAAAATGTGATCGTTAACCGGAAAGGATAAAAATAGCAAATGCCACATCTGATTCGGTGTTTTGCCTCGTTTAAATGTTAAAACATAATCAGACAGATCTGAAACAGCATGCTGCAAATGTAAGAAGTGAGCAGTTGCTTCTAACACAGCTCAGTGAGATCACATGACATTCAAGGATGCAAGAGCATTCAGGACGGTTATTATCCACACTTGACAGTTTTATATGAAGCAGTAAATCGTGTTATTGTGAGGCACCTGGTTGCTTATTCACAGCCGTGTGAAAGTAATGGAAGCGTGTAGATATAACAGCATTAATGTTGACATCCTGGCAGATGGGACGAGTGCTTCTGGCAGACGACGGTCCTGCAGGTGTGATCAGTGTCATCATTTGTTTTAATGACATATTGCTTTGTGTATGCTAGACTAAAAATGTTTTCTTTGATTAGATTTCTGATTATAAAGCTATTAAAAATCTAACGGGACTGTGGGTTTTGGCTTGAGTTCGTCTAAAGGCTGTAAGTCACAGTTGTACTGGGCTCTACAACAGTGTATCTCAGATTTATATGGTGAAGTTGCAAGCCGGAGGTCCCACCGCAGATTAAAGTGTCGGTTATGGAGACATTAGATATTCCATTAGTTGAGACCTCTGTCCCAGTGTACCCAGTAAATCATACAGTATGTGGTAAATGTTCTGTGCTCCTGAAGACTGTTTGACAGTGTGTTATACAGTTTAGGATTTATAATGTTGCGTGACCAGTTTGTAGAGATGAAGCTTGGGCACTTTAGTTTGTAGCCTACAATATATGCTTTTTCCGTTTTCCCTTCATGCTTTATGTTTTTATTGGAAAAACTTAGTTGACAAAGCAATACATCATATAACGTGACAATTTAAAGTTGTCTTAAACGTTAAAGGAATAGTTCGGCATTTTTGGAAATGTGCTTATTCACTTACTTACCAAGATTTACATGAGAAGATCAATACCACTCTCATATTTTTCCCTTAAGTGTGAAGCTGGAGCCAAGAGACAGTTAGTTTAGCTTAGCATTAAGACTATTGCTGCGTCCGAAATTGCATACTAACTACCCAATAGGTGTACTATCCTTCAATAAATTTTTGTTCTGAATAAACAGTAGTATGAATCTTTTTGGACGCACTGCGTAGTAATTTACAACGACACTTCCTGAGAGCCTCCTTGCCAGTTGGAGAAGTGTAACCATGGTAACCTGTACCAACCTCATGTGACCAAACGGTGATTTGTGAGAGACATAAAGTCTGAACCAATTTAAAAACTATATAGCAAAGTGAAATCTTACACTTCGATTGAAGCGTTATTGACGTTACAGCTCTGTCCGTCCACCATTGTCTGTTATGAACGTTGGCGTTACTACCACATTGCATTGTGGGTTATTTATGCCGGCGTATTCTCTAGTGTTTGCATACTGTAATATTTCACCGGAAATAGTATGCAATTGTTTTCATACTAAGGTTTCGGACATACTAAAATATCTCACATACTGTTTTAGCGTACTTAATAATGTCGTAATTAACCAATCAGAGTATTCAACAAAGCCGTGAAATAAACTAAGACAACCGTCTTTTTCTTATTCTTTGTCGATCTTCTTCTTTAAGTCATCCTGAAATGATGATGTGTCCATTGGTGAATCTTTCTTTACAAAGATTTAAACACACAAAACTTTATTTTAAATTGAAAATGTAGATCCCATGTGTCCCGTATGTCAGGCTAAGGTTTAGGGAATGTGTATAAATCAATGCACAAGACATCTACAATAGTTTCATATGATGTAATCGTGCAGTTGATTAAACGTAAGCAGCATCATCTAGCATAACCAAATCTTTGGAACCAAATCGTTGGAACAAGAAAGAAAGCACATACACACACATATAGATCTGATTTATGGCTTTTGTAGCTGGAACTTGGGTCTCCATAGAGAGGAAATAAAGCAAGCAGACGTTGGGTTTGCCTTGACTTTTAGGGCCTCTGCTCTCCAAGCTCCACTGGAGACACAATAAGGATGAGGCCATAAAACACGAGGTTCAGCAGATGCTCAGTGAAGACAACCACAGTCCATTATACAGCCTGTTAAAAACACCCAGGCACTTCGCTAACCCACTATCACCCCAGCTCCTGCTCTCTTCATTGGGTTTTGTCTGCCGATATGGACGGGGGGACAGAGTTATGGCTCATAGTGACTTCCTCGGAGTGAAGCTCCGCCACAGCTCACAATGCTTCTCAATGAAGAGGGAACGCCTGTTTCCATCAACGCAGATGCTCTTTGTTCCCTGACAGATGTGTCCATCTTTATGTTTTCTCTTCCTTTCTGAACAGTTTTGCTTTACGAGCCTCTGATGTTTGGTTTTGTGAAAGAACGCGGGGCTGGTGTAGGATTTACAAGAGCAAAGAAGCAGGTTTGGGAGTACGACCTAAAGCATATGGCTTTGTCAGTGGTTGAAATTTATGTTTGCTTCAAGGAAAGGGAAGCAGGTTTGCATGAGCAACTAGAGCCGAGTGATTTTGAAACTGGCGATCATTTCTCTGTTGTCATCACATGTGATATTCATGTAGAGAAGTTCTTTTAATTTGTTTCAGGCTGGGCCATCATTTGGAGCCAGGGTGTGGCAGACTGACAAATTAGTAAACAGGAGCAGTAGAAGTCCTCATTTCCCTCCTCTCAACTGCATAATTAAACATGGGTGTAAACTTTTACTAGGGTGATAATCAAGGCCCAAATCGTCAGCCTTTAACTACGTTGTAGGTCCACCACCCAGGTTACGAGGTAAACATCCACCATCAGCTGCGCCATAGACCTCACTGCATGTGCCACAGCACGCTTTTATGTTCAGAAACACAGATTGACCTTCTACTTGAATAAGTAGCTTTGCTTTCATTGTTTCTTCTTGTTACTTTCTCTTTTTTTAGAGATTAGTAAACGCATTCACAAGTAGCTGCATCTTCTGGCAGATTTTTTTTTTACCTTTGCATAGAGCCAGGCTAGCTGTTTCCCCCTGTTTCTAGTCTTTATGCTAAGCTACGCTAACTGTCTCCTGGCTCCTGGTTCATATCTAACGGACAGATGTGACAATGGTATCAATCTTCTCGTCTAACACCGATGTCACACCCAATCTCAGCGAGCTGCAGCAGGTAGGTTCTGCGGCGAAGTGCGGCCAAACTAAACGTTGGGAAAAGATTAGCTTTTAGCGGCAAAGAATTTCTTTCCGCCTGAAACGCATGAACACGCCTCCTGGCTGCAGAAGAATGTAATTATTGCGGTGACTCGCAATTCTCCGTTGCCCGGTGTAAATTTGGCGAAACACTCGGCAAGAAAGCGAATACACACATTCCCCAAAAATGTTAAACTTTTTCTTAAATTCTTAAATGTTGTGAGGTCATCGATGTTGTAAACTCTACACTAAAACTCTTAACCCCTATGCCGTCACTCCTGCCTTTATAAATTTAGTCATATAAAATCCTGAATTATTCCTTAAACTAACCTAAATCAAAAATCTAAATTCTTGTTTCAAACCTAAACCCAGTTGCTAATCCTAAATGAGTCCATTAAAAGTGCAGATTGGACCTCAATTTGGAGGATTTCTTCATATCTTTCTATCACACAAACAAACTGTCCTCTATCTGGTGACACATCAGTTTCTCGTCAAACAAACCAACCCTCAGCAATTCCTCTCGTTCCCTTGCTTGTTTCCCCACAGAGTTTTGGCCTCGGCTCTGTTGTAACGAGAGACAAATGTGTTTAGGATTCTGCACGAAGAAGCTTTTAAGGTTGAATGGGCGAAAAGTATTTTTCCATTTAAAGTTGACTCTTTCCGAGGAATTACAGTGGAATGAGGTATGAGACAGAATGTGCTGACTGTGTAAATGTGGCCGAACCACAGATTGAAGCTCGGTTCAAAACAGACAGATCCTATTATTACACAGCGAGAGAGGGGCTTTTCTGATAATACCGAGTCAGTTTCTCTCTGTAATACAATCACTCTCTAGTCATTGGCGCTTAAAATGAAATGTGCAGCATACAGCATCTCCATACTGGAAAAAAAAGTCAAACTATAGTGTCAGTAAGAATGGGATTATTTCACAGTACATGCTTCATTGTTTTTCTACCACTTAAAAGTTTTGGATAGTCCGTCTGTCGGTCGGTCCACCACTTTAGTCCAGAGTGAAATATCTCAACAGCTATTGGATGGATTGCTCTGAGCACAGACATTCATGGTCCCCAGAGGATGAATCATAATTTCATCTAGCGCAGTGTTTCCCAAACTTTTTCTCTGGTGACCCACTTTTTAAAAATGACAATTCATTCATTGCGACCCAATTCACAATAGGCCTTATTATCTTTAAAATGTGAGAAGAGTGGATTTGTATGTAAATGAACGTTCCTGACAATGTTTTTCTGCTATTTTACGCATCACTTCCTGTTATCTTGAATAGGTAAACCAGCCGTTTCTTAAGAGATATACATTTGATAAATCACAACTTCATTTTATGCATATGTTTTGAAACAGGACAAAACATATGCATAAAATGAAAAAACGAGCAGGCGCTCGTTTTTGTCCTGCTCGTCAGTAAAACAAATGTACGCTAGCCTTTCATATTAGATTTAATGTTATAAATACAGTAGGCTACAATTATCAGAACAATACGAACATTCAGGCTCCCTCATGTGGCTCAAAGGTGTACTGCAGATATAAATCATAAATTAAAGACGATGGCAGAAATTGTGCAAATTTATTTGGCGACCCTAATAAAATCTCCTGAGACCCATATGTGGGTCCCGAGCCAGTCTTTGGGAATCACTGATCTAGTGCCAGCATGAGGTTGACATTTTTATATATATATTTTTTGTAAAATCTTGATAACTATTAGATGTATTGCCATGCAATTTGGTAGATATTCATGGTGCCCAGAGGATGAATCTGAACACGTTTGCTGTTCCTCTGGCTTTTCATCGAGCTCCATCAACAGGTCAAAATTTGAATTTGTCCAGCAGTTTGATTTTGTCTAAATAGCTGCAAAACTAATAACAAAAATCTATAATTGTAACTAATAATAATTTGCGTTAGATAAGATGTTGACCATGGTAAACATTATACTTGCTAAACATCAGCATGTCAACATTATGAGTGTATATTAGCATGCTCTAAACGCTGCCTCACAGAGCTGTTAGCTTGGTTGTTTTTATTTCATTTTGTTGGACTTTGCAAATGGAAACCTTTCAGATGCAAAGCGACTTTGAAAGAACAAATCTCTTTGGTTCAATTAAACCTCAATAGGTGGTGCCACAGAGCCACTGTTTTCAGAATAAATGTCAAATAATGGGCCGAGCTGAATGGCAAAGAAGTTAATTTGTACCCAATTTAATGTTGGCAGACAAAAGCCAAAGGATTTATCATTTTGGAGCATCAACTAATAGGCCGTCTAGATTTCTCCTAATCTTTTAATTCCCTCTCTGGAAGTCAGTCTGATGTAAAATAGTGGTTCTTCTACGCTGTCCACAGAGGCTGAACTCACTCATTAAAGCATAATCAAAACCCCAAACCTGTACCTCACTATCTATCTATTTAATGGCTCGGCATTTGTACCAGCAATGAGCAACCATTATGGACAGTTACGTTTGGGGTTTGGTTACTTTTCATGATGATTCAGCGTGTCTCTGCATCTTACATCTCAACCGCTATACAACAATTCAACAACAGCTATTTTATGATTACAGTGCATCACAGTCATTTTCATCCCACTGTATAATTTCTGCTGTTGTAATGATACAGATTACTGTGCGGACAGCAGAAAGGAGCTCTATGTAATATGATTCTGTTCTGCAAACAAACACTGAGATGACTTTTTTGCTCCACAGCGTTCTAGATGTTTCCCTTATAATATCCAATACACTCACAAAATCACTGCTACAAAATCATTGCATGTTTAGTATTAGTTATTTCAGACATTATTCTCATAAAGCAAGATTTAGTTCATGCAATTTATCTCATTTTGAAGTCACCAGTATAAGAAATGTGGCATTCAAACATGCTGCTTAATAGGAAATTATTAGAGCTGTAACAATTAATCGATCAGTTGGATAGTGTTAACTTAATCGGCAATTATTTTGATTATCGATTAATCGGTTTGTGTAATTTAAAAAATAAAAAAAGTCAAAATTCTCTGATTCCAGCTTCTTAAATGTGAATATTTTCTGGTTTCTTTACTCCTCTTTGACAGTAAACTGAATATCTTTGAGTTGTGGAAAATACAAGACATTTGAGGACGTCATCTTGAGCTTTGGGAAACACTGATCAACATTTTTTCACCATTTTCTGACCTTTTATAGACCAAACAACTAATCGACTAATTGAGAAAATAATCAACGGATTAATTAACAATGAAAATAATCATTAGTTGCAGAAATTATTATGATCACTGACTGCAAATCTGGTATTGTTTTCTAAGGGGTGGATATGCCCAAAATACAGTTCCACTATAATGCATATAAAAACACTTTCAGTAAGTGGTTTACATTTCTAGATAACTTGGCCACGAATCAGTAACACAGAAAATTACAGAGAAATAAGATGACATTTTCGGTGCATAATGAAACTGTATCTGTGGTTGACAACGTGGAACTTCCAGAGAAGCAGGAATCCCTCACTGAGTCTATATTTATTTATAATTTCCCATTTTCATAGTAGCACTAATTTTAAATGCAGACAGTCTGACAGCATCGCCATCCAATATGTCTCCTCACTAACAACACAACAAGGAACTGAATATGAAACTATCACATGTCAGGGAGAGACCTCTTTGGACAGTTTAAATGTGCCAAAATGACACTTTATATTTCCCTGTCTGGCTGCGTGGCCTTGTTTGGAGTAGTTACACTTGCAATAGCCAGACTGAAACACCCACAAAGGTGTGATTAGGAGCTCACAAAGGGCACGAATGCAGAGTTTTGCAGCAACCACCTGCTCCGTCACATCAAATGTAATGTGCACATTACAGCAGGAATGCTTTCTGTGATCTCAACAGTGCAATATTCACTTTTCTGCACAGATTGATGTGCATGTGTGTGTCTGTCCAGTAAGACGGCTTGCTTTTACTTGCAATTAACATGCTACTTCCTGTACTGTATTGTTATGAATTACTTTTACCAGATCCGTTTTGCAGTAATTGCAGCTGAATCACAGCCGTGACCTCCTGTAAAGTTCTTGAAACGTCAGTGTGCAATGCAGAGAAAATCGGCTCCTTTTTTGTCCCTGACAGGAGACAGATAATAGGCTACAGTGTGTCTTTTCTGCTGTGGCTGAAATACTGTTATTTTATGGAGACATGAGTTTTGTGAGGTCAGAAATGGAGAATCTTGCAAAGGCGAATGTTAATGCTTCTTTAGCTGCTGGCACGAGAGCTGCTGGATTTTTCCGTCTCCTCCTGTGGTTATTTCAACTCATTTCAAGATTAAGTGTACTGATTTAAGGAGGCGAATGGAATCGAATCCATCCAAGGGGATATAAAAGAAAAAGAGCAAAATCAGCAGTTCTTCTTGATTAGAAATGAGGAGATGGACAGTTGCAGCCCTTTTGCATTATTTGCATTATAATACCCTGTTGTCAAGGAGGTAGGAAGGAAGGAAGGAGTTTCACAAGTTTTTGGTTTCAAAAGTCACTTAAAGGGTCATTTAATTACTGTTTTGTAATTGCTTTTCCACATGTTGTCCATGTTTCTGTTTTTATGTTTTTATTTTTCCCCACTCACAATGTTGTTTGGTTACGATTACCCAGAACTCTTTATAGATATTTAAATCAATATCCTCCTCGCAAACACTAACCATACACTTACACGCAACACACACACACACACACACACACACACACACACACACACACACACACACACACACACACACACACACACACACACACACACACACACGTCTTTTCTTTTAATATATTTACTGTTGTTATTATATATATCTTGTCCTAATTGTTTGTTATCACTATTATGTAGTCATATTATTTCTTTATATTAATCTTGTCTCTAGGTGGAGGCTTCAGATAAGCCCAGAGGTTTTTTTGCCTCTTCCTGCACTTTATATTATTCATTTATTTTTTATTTTTTTACTCTTAAATTGTGCAAAATAAAAAAAATAAAAAATAAATTGTAACACCTATCAAAATAGGTGATAAAATATTAAGACTAATCTATTTTTGCACTGACATTACAGCTGACTGTGGTGTAACTATAATTATATATTTACTGTATTGTTAATGTTGTTATTATATATATCTTGTCCTAATTGTTTGCTATCACTATTATGTAGTCATATTATAATCTTGTCTCTAGGTGGAGGCTTCAGATAAGCCCAGTGGTGTTTTTTTGCCTCTTCCTGCACTTTATATTATTCATTTATTTCTTTTGTTATGTTGTGTAGTCTTAAATTGTGCAAAATAAATAAATAAATAAATGAATAAATCAAAAGGAGGTAGGGAGGAAGGAAGGAGAGGGGAGGAAACTAAAGCTGATCCAGACAGTGTGTGGAGTGACATGCTCTGGATTTAGGAAACTAGACTAGACTAGAAGGAGGAGGGCGCAGCTGCACTTCACTTTGAGAGACTTTTTTAATCTTTTTCCACGTTTTGCTGAGGATGACAGAAGCATAAACTGTTGTTGGATCGATAGGCAAATCATTTTTTTAAGGGGCGGTAACTGAAGTCTGTCTGTTTTTT
>CAKALG010040351.1:0-13450 GCA_916700815.1 Helicolenus hilgendorfi | reverse complement strand
TGCGCGGCTCCCCAGTCAACACGGTGGAGTCGTTCCGTTTCCTGGGCACCACCATTGCACAGGATCTCAAGTGGGAGCTAAACATTAGCTCCCATCCTGGACACCATCTATTTCAGACTCAAAACAGTTTTTTCCCCATGGCAGTGGGGCTCTCCAACAGCCCCCCGCCAACACTGGCTCTCCCCCTCTTTGATAAACTCTAGATACCACCCCCTACTATCCCTCTGATACCTGATTGTTTGCACTCTGACAATATTTGCACTATCTGTTTATATCATGTTTATTTTTGTTTATAGCTTATTTTGTATATTGTAATATTCTTAGAATTTCAATTTTTGTATTATTCTATTTAATTTTACGTCTTTATCTATTCTTTTGTTTTATACTGTTATACTGTTTACTTGCACCAACATCACCAAAGCAAATTCCTAGTGTAAATCTCTTACACCTGGCAATAAAACACGATTCTGATTCTGATTATACATTTATAATGCATTATAATCACTGCTATAATGCATTACAATGTGACTATTCTAAGTGGTCATTGGGTGCTTTAAGTGAGTAATGATATTCCTGAAGTATAGACAGATATAATACATTACATGCTGATCACTATAAGTGGTCATTGTTTGCTTTAAGTAAAGTGAAAAAATATCATTAAATCTATGCAAGAACAACACACACAATGTTTTGTTTAACGGGTCATGACAGAAATTAAGTACTCCAATTAGACACAACTTTTTGATGATGGACAACTGAATGATGGACATTTCACTAATGCAATGTTTCCCCAAAAAACTCTCTCTGAACACTAAATTGAGTCACATTAAAGATAATACCTGAAACAACTGGTCATATCAGACAATAAACTAAGTACTGGTAAGGTACTCCTATCTGACACAACTTTAACTTTAATGCATTAAAAGTATGTTTGTAATGCATTATAGATATAGGAGTCATAGAAAGTGCTACCATAAGTCTAAATATAATTTTATGCAGATGACACAGTGCTCCTCCATTCCAAAGCCTCTTTCCTAACTATATGCAAGTCTGATTTAACAGCTCTCATTAGCTCAGCACAAAATTATTTACTGAGTGTGCTCATACTATTAACACCTTTTTTAGACATATACATGACTGTTTTATGAAAACTGTTGGGAATTCTTTTTAACCCTTAAAAGACCAGCATGCTGCAATTCAAGCACTTTGAACTTCTGCTTTGAGAGTTTCACAATTATTGTGCAGAATGACAGCGACAAGTTGTGCCGTCAGAACATTCTGACTTGGCTTACCCAAAAATGAAACTAATTCTGCATTTAATTTGAGGCATTGCGTGTGAGATCAAGAAAGTAAAAAATTATGTGTGAGTTGACTGAAATAAAGAAGGGAACTTGGAAGCACTCATGGTACTAAGAAGGCTAGAAATATATTTCACGAGAAATCACGTGGCAAAATCCTCATTATCTTATCTTGCAGACACTTATTCATCAAACACAGGACATAACGAAAGAGTATATGAGCCCTCAAATTTAGAGAAGTAGACTTAAAATCAGTAGCTACTATCAGGGACACTGCATCGCTCAAAACTAAGAATTCCTTACATTTTACAATTTTTTTACAATTACATCTACATTTATTTTATAGTTAGCAAGGGAAAAAAAGAAACATTGGAAGAAAAAAGGAAATTTTCTTTTTTTTAATTTTTTGAAATACAGCTTTCCATTTTTACTTGAGACCAGACAGATTATTCAGCTCTTGGGAGACTGTAAGTATAACTTTGGAATACATTTAGGAAAGGGATTGTTAATCCTCTTCATTCATTATTCCATTTCACATTTTAACTGCTTATTGCCATATGTACATAAATAGCACATGCTGTAAACTGTAGGCATGCCTAGATAAGCCTATTCTTTATCGCAATATACATTTTCACATCAAAATCTGTCCTCAGCTAATTAAAAACAATGTGATTTACGTGTTGCGATCTCTTGCAATGCCACAATTACTTCGGTGGCAGACAAGAACTCAAAGTTGTTTCACTGACAGTAAACACATGAATGGTGGGCTGATCAGCAATGGAGCCATCTGGCAGATGAAGGTAGCATATTGTATTTGAATATGGATGTTGTTCAGTCTAAAAACAATTACACTTTGGGAGACAAATGTATGTTTCTACTTATTGCTCTGCCACTGCTATTAGTTGCTAACATTAGTTTCCAGACTTCATTTGCTAGCGTCTACATATTGTAATCGTAATTTTAAAAATACATAATTTTGTAAAAACTGGAAGCATGATATTGTTTAGGTGGAACACTCTTTTTCTAGAGGTTAAATAAAACCATAAACCTTTTTTAAAACAATGACGTCAAAAGTTTGAAATAACTGTTGGAGCAAGCCAGTCATCTCCACTTTAATTAATATTCTAGCTGGAGTGCCAGGTAACCAGACAAAGCGAGGGTGTGCAGTTATTAAGTAACCTATCAAGTTCTATGAGGTTTTGTTTGGTTTGCATCATCTTTCCATATTTAATATGCAAATACTGACAATCATACTGCCTGTGTGTTTACTCAACCATGTCATATTAATGGCTCCAGCACCCTCAGAACTCAGTGTTTACTGTTTCCAGTATTCAGATAGTGGCTGCACCTGCTCATGGTTGCACTCCCTATTCTCACATTACCAGCGACTACTAGAACAACTACAACATGGTAAGTCTTATACTAACACATACACTATTAATGTTGTGCTGAATGTGTTTAGCTCTGAACCTTAAAGTAGTTTATATTGAATCTGTTATTGGAAATTGTCCTTTTCTATCATTACTCAAATTTCTGTTTCCTCTTCCCTCCCTTCCCCATTTCTTGTCCTCTTCTCCTTCTGTTCTCTCCGTCTTCTCTCCAGGTACTCAACTGTACAGAGATCGATGACGTGCTGGAGAGGTACTACCTGTCACCGACTTATGCCATCGAGTTCTGCATCGGTTTCCCTGGCAACCTTTTGGTTGTACTTGGTTACATATGTTGTTTGCGGGAGTGGCAGAGCTGCAATATTTACCTCTTCAGCCTGGCAGTCTCCGACCTTATTTTCCTCTGCACACTCCCACGCCTCTCGTACCTCTATGCAAACGACCAATCAGAGACCTCTCCCCATGCTTGCGTCATCAACCGCTATGTTTTGCATGTCAATCTTTACTCTTCCATCCTGTTTATGGTTTGGCTTAGCATGGACCGCTTCCTGCTCATAAGATATCCGACACGGAACCACTACCTGCTGAGGCCACGAACGGCCCTGATCGTGACGGGGCTGAGTTTCCTCGCCGTCAATGTGGAAGTTGCTCCGATGATATCGCTGATGATCCACGACCTTCGAAGCGGAAATTGGAGTCGCTGCAAGGATTTTGCCAGCCTGGAGGGACACATCGATACATTGGGCTACAGCCTGGGGCTAACCCTGACTGGTTACATTCTCCCTCTGCTTGGGCTTTGTGCTTTCTCCTACCAAATTGGACATCTACTCCGTGTCCAGGAAAGGGCCGTACAGCGCAAGACAACGTCGTACAAGCGGCCTCTCAGGGTCGCTGCATCGGCTGCAGTCATGTTTCTGGTTCTCTACACTCCCTACCATGTGCTGAGAAATGTCAGAATAGTATCTCGGCAGGCCTGGGCAGGGCTGCAGCTGTGTACAAGGATGTACATAGAGGGCGTGTACATCGTGACCCGACCGATTGCCTTCATGCACAGCGTCATCAACCCTGTCTTCTACTTCCTCATGGGTGACAAGTTCAGAGAGCTCCTATTGGCTAAGCTCAGAAAGCTGGTGAGAAGAAAAAAAGAGCGGCAAAGAGAACCAGCCTGACGGAATTCAAAGTCCCTACATATAACACACACATCAACATATCCAAACATGTGAATCAGCTCTGTCTTTACATGTGTTTTGTTAAAAGTTGTATGCTTTTTCTTTATTTCTGTTGCGTTGTTTAGTCATTTTCAGCCATTCAAATAGTGTCAGACTGCATTATTAATATCACATTACATTGTTATTATGCCTATTAATGATGTGGATACTTTGTCGTTGTGACCATATCCACAAATATTACTCATTATATGTGATGAAATGGAAGTATATCCATGAAGTGGACTTGAGGCAAAGTTACCTTTCATGTTGACAAAGTAAAGCAACGTAAAATAACTTCCTACATTTAAGGCTGTTTTTATATTAACACTCTTTTTAAGCATATTTATTTTTGTGCAGATATGTTGCTGTTTGTATTTGTATCTGTATTCATTGAAAAAGCATAATTATTTTTGGTATGTTTGCACTGAAGTCAACATTGTACTATATTACTTTTAAATGTACTTAAATAAAACATAACTAATATGGTTTCTGAGAAAATCACATATATCTTGGGAGATGCATTGAGGCATTTATTTTTTCTGTATGTCACTTTTATCTTTGAATATTCATTATCTTAAAAAAAAAAGTTAGCTGTTGAGCATCGCAATTCATCTGACAGCTGTTGTTGTCAGTTGGGCTTGAGTTTGCTATGCTATGATTTGTACATATGTATTATGCTAAATGCAGTACCTGTGAGAGTTTCTGGACAATATTTGTCATTGTTTTGTGCTGTTAATTGATTTCCAATAATAAGTATATACATACATTTGCATAAAGCAATCATATTTACCCACTCCCATGTTGATAAGAGTATTAAATACTTGACAAATCTCCCTTTAAGGTTTATTTGGAACAGATACAAAATTTGCAATTAATTGCGATCAATCATGGACAATCATGTGATCAATGGCGTTAAACTGTTTTAATCGATTGTCAACCCTATTCAATTGTTTTCATGATGTCCATTTTTGATAAGGGTGTTCTTTGACACTAGAATATGCAATGCTGTTCAAAAGCCCCTTCTTACCATTTGGATTTATGGGCTTTTCATCAGCACCATAAGTCGGTCATACTTTAAACAGACTT
Organism: Helicolenus hilgendorfi; assembly: GCA_916700815.1. NCBI lineage: Eukaryota > Metazoa > Chordata > Actinopteri > Perciformes > Sebastidae > Helicolenus > Helicolenus hilgendorfi. Next base: position 8,470 of record CAKALG010040351.1, on the reverse strand, counting down.
TTCAAATAAAAAGTGTTTAATTTGAATTTCCTTACTGAACAAGCAATACCAAAACGTAAAAATGACGAGTGTCCTTATGGTTTATGATGCATAGGATATAACAGCAACGTCTCCAGTTAACACATGTTACATGTCACATCACCCCGATATTGTCACTCCTCAATCCTTGCTGGAATGAGATAGGTGTATGCTTAGCCCAGATACCAACTATCAATTATGTACATTTTCGTCATTCAGATAACAATCCATTTCATATTGGCTGGCTCAATACCTGGTTCTTTTACACTTTTAATCAGTATCAATACCTGTATTAATAAAATCCCAATGAAACTCAACCCTGCCAAGCAATATTTTGGCTTTGACGGATTTTTCTCAGAATTTTTCCTGTGTAATGTGAAACTAGCACTTTAGCTTTTTTTTTTATTCCTCAGCTCTCTACTGTATATCTTTCCTATCTGTATCTTTTGGAAATGGGATATTCTACTACTCAAACATTGGAAAAAGTGTATTTGTTATCCTTAACACATACTAAACGAGGATGATCCTGAAAATCAGTCAAGGAAAACAGTTTCATGATTTGATCTCTGTTGACTTTAGTTCTCATGGACTTAAGTGACCCCAGCTTGCTGAGCTATGTAGCGCCTTACATAGTGACCTTTTCAACTGAGTCATCAGCATGATTTTCATTTTCATTCCCGAGAAGCTTCTCCTTTGTTTTAGATGACCATGGTTTATTGTGCAATTTCCTGAGTAGTGTCACGGTCTTAGAATAGATAATTGAAGGGTTTAGATTTGCCTGATGAGTAAGCAGTACATATCCTATTACTGTAGCATACCGTGTGTATCATTAATTTCATTTGTGTGAATGTTTGTATTCGGAAAGTATGCATGTGTAATAGTGTCAGCCTTGAGATGCTTACTTTGAGTTCCTACATACCCACGAACACAAAATTCACCACCACCATTACAACAGTACATCATTTCCTGCTTTTACCTCTTGTCTTTCATATTCAGATTCAATACAAAACAAAAATCAGACTAAAAATCAGATGAACAAAAAGCTAAATTTTTTCTCAGGAGTCAGGACCTCCAATTACAAAATCATTCTATTCCCATCTTGAAAGGACTTCACCTACTGTGGAAATGTTGTTACAGTGTAGAAAATACGGAATCAGGCTCTTGTTTTGACACAAAATATTTTTTTTCCAAGCAGCAACCTCCAGTGCTCACACACTTTAATAGGCTGCTCTATCAAAAAGTAAGCACAACTACAAGCCAAGTATACCTTTCTGTAGACCTATAAGGCAAGAATACTTAATTAAACTTTTCTTAGGTATATCTCAATCAAAAGATTAAGTAGAAGTAGGCCTATAACCCAAGAATACTTAGACTTTTCTGTATACTTGTCAATATGAGCCAAGTATACTTAGACTTTTCTGTATACTTGTCAGTATGAGCCAAGTATACTTATGTATACTTTTGTTAAGTATATCTCTGATAAGTACCTAAAAACTAAACTAAGAGTATACTCTCTTATTTGAAGTTTAAAAGAAGTATACTAATAGCACACTTGAATAAACGGTTTTGGTCTCTCTAGCTAATATCCCCGTTCATGATAACTGTACGGGGGTGAATTTTTATATAATTCACCCGTCAAATTATATTAAAGCTTAAATTTCAGCATAATGAGGGCATGACCGTTTGAGTGACATCCGGGCCCGCCTCAGCTCCACTGACGATTTACCTCTTTGCCCATTTTTGGATTAGCCTCAATCTATGCTGCGTTGTCAGTGCCAAGATGGTGACCGCCGGAGCTACCCACTTTGAGCTTCACAACAGGTCTTCAGAAACCTAGCAGTGACATCACGGAGACTACCTCCATATTTTATATAGTCTATGATTTTTTTCCCATAAAGTTTTTTTTCTAATGTTGGTTGATCTGGTCTATTCGAATACCATTCTAATATATATGTCTAAAGTTCAGCTCTCATCAAAGCCTCCTTCATATTGGACTGTCAGTGACCTTTGATGCTTATTTAGGCCTTGAAACCCCATCAAACACACCTAACTTCATAGGGCTTTGATACGACAGACAGGATCAGGTGCTTTCTTTCAGCCATGTCTAATCGTCATGCTTGATCCCCCATTCCATTTACATTAACGTCTCTCCTGGAATGTACAAAGAAAAGAAGCAGCACTGTGAAATACTGGGGCTACGTTCTGTGTGTTCGTTTCAAGTTTCATAATAAAAGCCAGAGGAGTTGTATTGAGACAGAGCTGATGAGAAAAAGCAGCAGAAAAGTTCATGTGAGGATAAATACAAAACCTAAAGCTCTATATTACATTTTGGTAAGATAATTCAATATTGCAATTCAGCCAACTGTGAATTGAGGCAATGACGGCATTACAGGGCACTTGGTCTTTATAGAGGTTTTTAGGTAGTTTGCTGTATTTTAAACGTATGAAAGCACTTATTCTAAGCAGAAATAATGTTGTAGTGATAAAATGTACATCTAACTATAAAGCAAGGATATATGTGTAAGTGGGTATGTCCTTTGCATCTCTCGAGAACCGCTCATCCGATTGACTTCACACTTGTTGGGTGTATTGCTGGGGACCCCATGGAGTGCTTCGTCGAATTTGGTGCTATTTGGACATGCGACATGTTCAATATTAATAAACTTTGAATAAACAAGCACACAGTGCTCTGTGCAGCAGTGGGGGCGGGGCTTCAGGGCTCTGCAGACTGAATCCAGCATGTCGTCTGCATCGGGCATACCACGGCTCAGTTCAATGCTGCAGGATCCTGGATATAGCCCGCTAAGTAAGGGATAATGTACAGCGAGCCGGTCATTGTTGTGAAATAAACCCAGACAGGGCGATGCAGCACCCTGGTGCGATGCATCGCCCTGAAGGGGTTTATTTCACAACAATGATCCACTAGCTGTACATTATCCCGCTTATACGTGGCTACATACTTAAGAAATCAATAATTTGACACAAAAACGGTCTGCCAGAGTCCGACATCAGAACTGCGCCCATAGCAACGGTCTGTTATACATAGCAACGGTCTGCCATACATAGCTATAAAGAAATAACAGACCGTAAAACGCCGGGATTGACCAATCAGAATCGAGTATTCAACAGAGCCGTGTAATAACGCTGGATAACGTACTTCTGCTTCTTCATGGCTCATCAACTGCCATTATACTAACATTATAACCTAAGATACATGGATGCAGGATATACTAATATTACAAACTGACTCTTTTCCACTTCCCTGGGTCCAACATGAGCGGATAGCCAACTAGAAGCAGAATCTAACCAGAGTGTATTTCACCGATGTGCCCGTGAGTAAGACTGTATTTCCCCGGTGTCAGACTTGATACTAACTTATAACACTAATAGCGTTACCATGAACCACCAGCAAAATACCTCCCATGCTTTACTTTATAATGGCAGTGGTTATTTCAAAGCAAGCGACTAATACGCCTATTTGGAAATAAGTGAAAGTGTATTTCACTGGTGTTTCGTACCGTGAGTAGCCGTGATTTGGTTGTGCGACTTAACTATGCACCCAAAGAAGTGCAGTGTCGAATGTGTAGTTGTTTGTATGAGCGGTTTGAGAAAGCTGCGAGCAGCAACACCACAGGCCAAGCATGTTTTGAACAGGCATGTTATTAACGGGCACTGATCTAGTGTGAACAATGTAATGAGTTATTATCATTTGCCCTAGACTCAGAATTAATGAAGAAAATAAATCTGTCTTGACTGGCTTTTGTTTCAAATCATTCAGGACCTTTGAAAATGCCATGATTTATTTTCAAGCCTCAAGGTAGAACAGTGTCGCACCAAACCAAAGAGAAAATCATGTTACACAAAGTGCATATTTGCATTAGCAGTATGGGCATGCTTTCTCACATTCCTGTGTGTGAACAGAGTAAGTATTTGTTCACTTTCTGTACAGTATGTAGGTATAATCCGTGCAAAACCACTATACATTATTAAGTTTCAAAGAATCATCTGCCATAATCCATTTCACGTTAATGTTATTAGCCCTCCATAGCAGTGAAGGAATTCGGGAACAGTCCCACCAATTCATCTCTGGAGGGATAAGTAAGTGCATATACACATAAAGTACATGTACGCACACCTGCACACAAGGCCGGCAAACAGAGGAATATGACCAGCACAGTGTAGCACATAAATAGTCCACTCTATACGCAGGAGGTGTGGAGTGTTTTGTTTAACGTGTCCTGATGAACGAGGTTGACCTATTTGAATCATCCTTTTGTATAAATGGTTTGTTCGCACTCATGCATCATTCTCTTTGCTATCCAGAGAAAACAAAACTGCCTGTTTTTTCCAAACCTCTTGGATAGAAAGTGTGTAGGCGTGTTTAGTGGTAGATTTGTGGACATAGTCTGCTGTATGTTCACAGATCAACTGTTTTCTCCCCCTCAGCTATATGAACCCCCAACCTGGACTGCTTCACCTATGGCGCCAAGTGGATTTAGTGTCTGAGTCAGTCTACACAGAATATCCTCATATCATCCTGTTCGCTTTGTGTGAAGTATTTCTCAACATCATGTAAGATGACAAGACATTTCTATTCCTCTTTTCCCTCTATTCTAGTACATTTCTCTCTTTACACGGTATTCGATTGCACACACACAAGTACAACTGATCAGTAGTTACAGGTCAATTTATTGACAGATAACATTGAAATTAAAAATGATGCAAATCATTAGTTCTCCAAGAGGGAATCCAAACCCAAAATTGAAATAATCATATTTACAATTTAGAATGTAGCAGTGCTTTTGCAAATGAGCCAGGTTTCTCTGACTGTCACTTGGTTAAAGAGTTACACACTTCATTGTGATACTGTATTTTCTTTGTAAAAATTAGAAACTGGTGAACAAAAATTCAAGCAATGATGTGCCTAAAAATTACGTGACAGTGACTTTCAGGTTTTTCATATCAACTGTGACTCTTTTTGAACGGTAAAGCCGAAAGAACAGCGAGACATTAAAGAACAGAGACACTCATATGAAGGATTATTTTTTGGTGACCTTTACCTCCCTGTTATTATTAAGTAGGTGTTATCAGTCGCTATAAGCCCCATAGATGTGGGTCAATAGGGGCCTACTACACCCACTAGTAGGTTTTATTATCTAGTCACATGGTAAATCGCCGAAAGAAGATACAAAAGAACATGACAGTGACCGTTGTAATTATGACAGGAGCAGAAGCGGAAGGCAGGCACTGTTGTATAGTCAGTGTGAAACTCCATAAGGTGTGGAGGTTATTTTAACCCAAAACAAGGTGTTTTTCCCTGTACTTAACTGCGTTTTTTTTTTTTGCCTAAACCTAAAGAAGTTATAGTTTTGTTGCCTTATCCTAAAGAAGTTGTAGTTTTATTACCTAAACCAAGCAGTTTTTTGCCTAAACATAAAGAAGTTGTAGTTTTGTTGCTTAAACCTAAAGAAGCCATTTTGTTTGTGTTCAAAACATGATGTTTCATTCAGTTTTACAACCTGTTAGATCTTTTAAGTTTCACTTTCACTTTTACAACATAGTAGGTCCTTAATCACCCACATCTATGGTGCTTATAGTGTCTGATAAAGCCTATTTAATGGCCTGATAACAGTCTAATTGGGTGCATGTGCTGAGTGATGCTGCTCACAGACAGAAAGATAAAGGACATAGAAAGGAGAGACGCGTGAATGGTTTCAAGCCACCTCATATGAGTGTTGCGCCATGGGGGAAAATAACTGCAATCGCATTTCCTCTGAATGCTATTACAACAGAGGTTCAGGGTCTAAAAGTTGACTGAGGGCTAATAAACTGAAGATAGAAATAGAAACAGGCTTAGTGCCAGTCATATAATCTTTAAGCAAACTGTTAAATGTTTCAAATTTCATCTTGCACTGGCAACTTCCTCTTACAAAGCAGCCTTTGTGTCATTGCCTTCTTCTATTACCCAACGGCAGGTCTATATTGGGAGCTATAGTAGCTTATTCATTGTTAATATGTAGAACGGGCATCACCAAATGACGGTTCTATCCAGACCCATGACCAATTTCTGATAAATTAATGAGAATAAATAGTCTTCATGGAGCGTTATTTTTTTTAGACAGTTGCGGTTATAGAGCTCGGGTGCAGCTAATCCAGTTAATACAGCAATAGTTTTACTCAATTGAGAAGATCAAATCGATTGGTTACCGTGTGTAGACAGTTCGCTAGAGAGAAAAACAGCATAAAAGAGATGTGAGAGATGACAGCATGGAGCATGAAGCAACTGTCCTGCTACTTTCTGGCTACAGACTGTCTGAGACTGTTTTCCCCGGTCCAACCAAAGTAGCGCTACACACCTTGACCAAGTTTGGATCGACTAACAGCTGTGAGTCAGCTTTTAACTGCTATGAACATTATTAAAATCAAGTGCCGATGCAGGCTCACCAGTCACTGGCACTAACTCCATTCAAGCCAAGATTCAAACTACTGACAGGGCAGTCACAGACCCATTTCTGTCAGTAGGAAAGGAAAAATGTTTTTTTTTTCTAAAAAAAAGACAAAAGTGGCTGCTCAAAGCTTTGTTTGTACTTTTTCTAAAAGAGGCCATTTTTATTTATTCCATAAGATTCAGTCCTGTTTTATTTTACTTGAAATGTAGGCCTTAAGTTCAAGTTCTAATTTTATTAATTAGTGATAATTATTTGTTTTCAAAGTATCCTACTTTGAAAATAGACAATAAATATTGTTGAAATGATATGGACATGCACATTGTTCATTTTGTTTAGGGGTAGGCAAATTAGAGATTATGAGGTTTGGACCTTTGCAACTGGAACTCTTGAATAGCCCTGATGTAGAAAGTCAAATTAACCACCTGTAAAGCTGTTTACTCAGACTACAATAAAATTATGCTTGAACAAAGAAGGGAGTTTGTACACACACACACCTATAAATCTTATTATACTCTAATAGGGAACTCACTTTAGACTTGTGATGTGCTGTAAATATTAAGGCTCCAAATAAAATGTTGCCCAAATTCCCTCTTGGAAATTGTCCCTCTCTTTGCCATATTTCTACATCATACTCAACTAAGCTCAATCACAAAAATGTGTGTACACAAGGTGTGAAGAATGTTTGGAAGTATGCACATTGTTACAGCATCTTTACTTATAAATACCAATAGTATGTGTGGAATGTGACTCATCAAATGCCATTGTGTGTACTGTCGCTTTGATGTGCAGCCATTACAAAGCAAACAAGACTTGAAATAATGTTTTTTTTTTTCAGACCTCCAAAAGTATGTAGAGATTAGAATAGATGCAGTTAGATGTTGTGCTGATGAAGATGCGATTCACTCTTCAATTTAAATAATTTACCACACCAGCAAGCAGCTCCCTGTGTACCACATTTGCATGGGTTACACAACTAAGGGCTTGTTCTTTCTTTGTGGAAAACAGTTTTCTAACAGAATACCACTTGCCAATCTTTGATGCAATGTTAGGAAACATTACGCAGGAGTTTTGGAAACACATCCAAAAAAATCTTAGGTTTCAGTACGAGCTGCACTCGTACACGCCAAACTGAATATATTTTTTTTGCAGTTGTGAAAGTCCTTTCCCCCTTTGCCAAGACTTACACTGGATTCTTAAAACACCAAATGGGATAGCTTGGATGTCTTATGTGGCATGCATTGCTAATTTACAGTATTGATTCTGACGCAATAGTTATATAAGATCAGGTAGAAGGTCCTGTGATGGGAAACAAGAATGAGCAGCACCACAAAAGGCCAGCTAACTCTAGCTTTCCACAACACAATAACTTTTGTGATATTCCACAGTTTGATTTTTTCCCCTTGGATCTCTCTAGGTAGTATTGTGTAAGTTGGACAATGAACACAATACTACAATCAAGAACAATACTTGAGTGATGGTGTCATATGTTTTTTACTCAAACTAACTAATGTGAACAAATCAGAGCAATTCTTTCAGTTTCCTACGGGTATCTAATGTGGAAAAATCCATGAGTGGAAAAACAGAAGAAGTCGATATATATTTCTCAATATATTTACAGAAAACCAAAGAAAAAGAAATTAACACCATAACTTGAACAACAGATGGGCAAAATGTGCACCTAACTAAACACTGGTGCATTGTGAGGAAAAAACTGGAATGAATATTGATAGTCAAGAGTTTTTTACAAGTTTTCCTTGAACCATTTCAAATAGTTGTCTAGCATGCGACGTCCAAACAGGAAGTCAGTTGGCCACACGGTAAACATCAGCCCTCCATGATATCCTGTGTCATAGTGTTCATGCGTCACCTCGACGCCAGCAGCGCGGAGACGTGTGACATACATGATCCCGTCATCTCGGAGAACGTCATACTCACATGTCAGAATGTAGGCCTTGGGCAGACCGCGTAAGGCAGTGTCTGGAACCAGCAGAGGTGACGCCCTC
>CAKALG010040350.1:0-17000 GCA_916700815.1 Helicolenus hilgendorfi | reverse complement strand
CGGACAACGCCATGGTAGCGACCTGTCAATCACAAAGTAGCCACGCCCTAAAGCATCCCCTGCTTTATGGTCTATTTGACTCTAAATGGGACCATAATCTACTAAATGAACATCATGCTGTATTGAAGAAGACTTGAAACTAGCGATTGAGGCCATAAACTCATGATTACAATGTTTACTGAGGTAATAAATCAAGTGAGAAGTAGGCTCATTTTCTCATAGACTACTATACAATCAGACTTCTTTTTGCAACCAGAGGAGTCACCCAATGCTGGCTATTAGAAAGAATGCAAGTTTAAGACACTTTCGCGTTGGCTTCACTTTTCAGACCCTGGAGTTGCCCACTGGCAAAACTACATATTGAAAAATACTTCCAAATATCCAGAAAATGAACACTGACAAAGAAAACTGTTCCACTCAAGGTGGAAATATGTCTTTATACTGCATACCGGGTTACTCCAGGTCCACATTTTTACAGGCAAGTTGCCTGTTAAACTGGCTCTGATTACAAAATTTCTTTGCTTTGAATGAAGCCAGTATTGCTGTTTGCAATAACTCTTCTCATCACATCAAACAAAAGCAAACATATCATAAGATGTGGATTTAATCATTAATGGACTTCATCCACTTCCTACTGATTCATTCTCAAATTAACAAGATGTGATTAACTTGTTGGTGGAAAAAGAAGAATGCATTCCTTTCTGGTCGTGTTGATAAGAAGTTCCAGCCCAGCCTTGCAGCGTATTTAGACGAAACACCCACTCATTCCCTGCAGCAAAGGTTTGAATTGGCACAACAGTTGGCTGCAAAGACCAGAGAATAAAAGAGTGGGGTTTGGTTGAGTATCATAAAAGATCCACATAATAATGAAGTAGTTAAAATTTGTTTGCAAGGTGCCTTTTTTTTAAATTTCTGCTTCAGCAAATATTCCATTTCACATTGCAAAACTGCTCTCGTTGTTAATAAAGATAATCCCACTTCCACATTATAAAACCATGCAATCACATTAAATCAGAGCTCTAATGCCATAATAGTGTGCTGCCAGGCAGCTGTGTTTGACTAGGTATTTATAATGAGACTCCAGTGGGCAGACGGTGCTGCCTGAGGACTGCACATTAACTCATATTTGTTCTTCTTTTCTCCTTTATTTTACAGACTAGGTTTGTAAATCTACCCCAGATCCTTCTTCTTTTTTTTTTAAACCATGCCATCACAATTAATCAGTGTTTTAATTCCACGCTGCTCACCAGCCAGGCAGCTGTGTTTGCCTATTTCAAAATATCCCTCTCCTTTATTACAGGGTGCGATGTAAACTTGGCCGGTTGGGAAGTGTTCCCTCTTTCACTTCGCTTTCCGCCGAGCGGGAGTCTGTCACCATGGAGACAAAAAGTCCTGCCGGCCCTGAATGGCCACGTTTATACCAAAACACTACTTGAGCGAGTGTTTCCGTCGCCTGTGTGCCTTTTTTTTTTTTTTTTTTTTTTTTCTCTAGAGCCATGTGGGGCCATGGGTTGAGTGAGGGGGAATAGTGAATGACTGAAAGGGCTTTTCTTTGTGTTGGTGTACATTATTATGACAATAGGTGATGAGCGTTTCCTTAGGTTGTTGTCATCCACCTTCTCACACATTCAGCGGGACTAATTTGGAGTAAATTCCTAAAAAGAAATGACATGGAACAGATTATTATGTTCTCCTATAGGGGAGAGCGGGGTGAGTTGAGCCAGTTTTTACCTGAGAGGTCTTTAATGTGAGGGAATGACAGTCTCCGACTAAAACATGTACATATATTTCAGGATGTGATGCATCCTTGAGAATGATAATTTTGGATCTAAAATATGAGTTTCCAAAACAAATTTGCCCCCGTTGTGTATTGAGCCTTGGGGAAGGCTAACTTGAGTCATATCGGTATGCCTAGTCCATCAATCCTACCTGTCTATCACTGAAGTGAGGTTATCAAAGAGCTCACCCACATTGTGCCTAAAGGCAGTAGCTCTTCTGAGAGAGGTTGCTTCAGGAGTGCGGCATGACAGATGGTGACGCACCCTAAAAAATGAACCAATCACATCCTAGAAAAGGATTAAGGTTGAGTAGCCTATATGATCATTTTTTATTTATCCTTTATTGAACTTTCAGTTTATATTGACATTTACATAACAAGTTGAAGCTATAATCAAATTATATATAATTATAAATGTCTCAACTTCCCCAGGTCTTTTAGCTCAAATTACCCCAACCTGGCCATTTTAACAAACTTGCATCATCCAGCAGTTTAGAGCAAACATCATGCTAACAGCATAGCCTCATATTCTAACTTCCTAAAGCACTAACACGTGTGAGATTTTTTCCAACTTGTCTGTGATTGTTCAGAGACAAGAATCATGACTCCTTGAACAAAAAAAAATCACTTTGAACGGCAAAAAGATGTTTTTTTTAACCTAAATGTGCTATAGGCCTCTCAATTACAGTACAATGGATGACTCTTCAAAAAAGTGTGGTAACATGACCATTTTTGTCTACGGTTGCCTAGAAGCAAGGGGTGGCTCAAATCGCCCCACTCTCCTCGATCTGGGTGTCCATTTTACTGCAGAAATGGAGACTAAGGTTCAAGTATTGGATGATTAACGGCTGCTGATGGGAACGATACTTTGACTCTCCAGTTAAAAAATTTCACTAGGCCACTAATGGCAGAGGGACTGCTTTTTATCCTGCAGTAATGGTTTATCAGACTGGCAGCATGGCACTCATCTCACCTCAAACATGAAAAATACCCATTAAAGCTGCCAGTTGACTGGCCAGACTTGTGGGTGTGTCTTTGAGAGAGAGAGAGAGTGTGTGTGTGTGTGTGTGGCCCCTTGTGACTTCAAGGAAAAGGCTGTAAACAGTGAACCGAACTGACGGGATTCCTGATTATCATATGAATAAGTATCAACACACACAGCCTCACTTTGATTGGGCCAAATAAGGTCATTTCCCACAGTGCCACTGGCCCAGAACCCAATTGTGGGGCTGTCACTGCCATCATTGGTGCCTTTACTCGGCATTTGTATGTGTGTGTGCAGGGTCTGTTTTGTCCATCACGGCTGAGACACTCCAGTCAGAGATGGGAATGACAGAGCTCCTCCGCCTCGCTGCTGGTGAATTACTTAGAGAGTCTGGGACGGGATCTGTGTGTACAGTCCTGCACTTTAAAGGCTTCCGTTGGTTTGTCATTGAGAATGAAATACGACAGACAAATAAACTCTTTTATAGAGGAATGTTATCCATGTGCAAGTTTACTATAAATATATAATGACACAAACGGGTACTGTAGGTATTTTAGATATCTACAACTGGGACAAAAAGCAAGCGAAATGTAATTTTTTTTGCCATTTGTCTGCAAAAAATGCAACCAGTTGAACCATACTTGGTAACTGGGGACTGTATTATATGCCATCTGGAATCACGGTTTCACACATGCAGCAAACCAGAGTCCATCACATTCCCCCTACACTGGTAATCGAGCCACATCAAGGCACTGACTCTCTAAATGAAACATCGTTTTAGCTCGTTATGGCGAAGTGGAGTTAGCTGACCACAGACGACATGCCGGGTCATTCTCAGTATATGAGAACATGACGAGGAGTTTTCCCCCACAGTTGATGACTCTGCGGGTTTCACGGCTGTCTTGTTATAGTATATTAACTATACAGCTATGGAGAAAGGGGGCTTTTGATGGGAACGCCGCCAGTTTATGTCCACAAGCAGCTGATATAATATTAGAAGAATAAACGTTACCCAGTAGCTGCCACCCAATTACCCTTGAGCCAGGCTGTACAGAGGCCAACACTATAGTTTCTGTCATTGCATGATTTCCAAATGTTTTATGAACGCAGAGAAATCTTTTTAATTTTTTTCCACTAGTTTTTATCATTAGAACTGCTGTCACAGCTGAAACACTAAAAGGTGTTAAAACAAGTAGTTTATGTAGACACCCCCCGAGGCTACGTCTTTTAACCGAACCACACCCGTTGCCAAGCTGCCATCGATCAAACATGTCCAGACCTAACAATATCACCTGTAATAGCTTTCTTTACATCAATATAAAAGGCTTAGTCATCAACATTCTCATTTGCCTTTAGGGCATCATTGACTGACATTAAGGACCTTAAAATGGTTTTATTTGTAATACGCTAGTAGAGACGGAGTTCGCGTGGGAATGTTAGTAAGTGGTGTTTTAGGTTGGCTTGGAAAGTGTGAGGTCTAAGTGAGAGAAAAGGAAAAACACACTCTTTTTACAGAAAAGAAGTTGTATAAATGGAGGGCAGAGATACAGTGGATATATAGAGGTGAAACAGAGCGTATAGTAAACATAGCCTCCAGCAGTGTTATATGTTGAGTGACGGGGTGATGAGGTCCTTACTAGCATGTTGGCACAGGCTAACAGACCTACAGAAGTTCCCATATGTTCTTTACACAGAAACTAATCAGGAGTTATGGCTTCAATATAAGCCTGGGGCATGGGCTCAGGTCATAGGGGGGCCAAGGGGCCACTGGCCCTGTCCCACTTTATTTTTAAGGTCATAAATAACTGTATTCCCGCAAATGCCCTCATATTGCAACACGGTAAAAATCATCAATTCCCGTCAAACCCGTGCATGTCAAAGACTGGAGGGTGTCAGAAATGCTTTATACTCTACAAATACGCTCTCATTTTAATCTGTGCTGCAGTTGCATAACCGCAACCTGTACTGAAGCGTTTATTTACGCTTTAAGTCTTTCTTTTTTTTTCCGACAATACGTGCGTAAATGCGGGGTTGATGCCAAATAAAAAAACACTGAATAATATTTTTATCCACATTTTGAAATCGGCGGAGCAGCTCATGAATAGTCTTGAAATTTATTTAAAGGTGCAGTGTGTAGGATCTGGCGGCATTTAGCAGTGAGGTTGCAGATTGCAACCAACTGAAACTTCTCCTGTGTGCCAAGCGTGAAGAAGAACTACAGTGGCTGGTGCGAAAACATGTATGGTCCTATCTAGAGCCAGTGTTTGGTTTGTCCGTCCTGAGCTGCTGTAGAAACATGAAGGCCTCCCTAGATATAAACAGCTTATTTTAGGGGGTCTTATTTTCAGGTGATTATACACTAAAGAAAACATACTTATCCAATATTATATTCCAATTTCTACCAATATATCCCCCTAAATGTTACATACTGTTCCTTTAAAGACTATATTGCCTCCTGATATGAAGTGCCCACACTGTAGCTTCCTCAAGGAAAGATTAAGATGCTTTCTGCCCAGAGAATCACAACTGTCACCATCTAGGTCACCCCATTGCCCTTTTGCTTTTGGCAATTCCTCTGAGGTTTACAGCAAAATGAAGATATCCTTAGGTCACAACTTGATATGGACCCTTTGACCTCCCTGTGAAACCTCTTTTCTTCTAAGCACAGGTAATACCTGCAATCCCCTGCTCATCTTCCCCCATTCTTTCATTCTCTCTTCTAGACACACACATTAAACTTTAAGCTACCTGAAATCCAACGTTTAAAGGAGTAAATTTCCTTGACCCCCGCATCCACTTTGATTAATTTCTTTCTCTTCAAACTTCTTTCCCTCTCTTCTTCTTTTGTTTCTGCAGTGGGTTATTAACACCTGAGAACAAAGGTGGCAGTTAATGAAATTCACTCATAAAGGTATTCTACTGCCTGAGGGAGACCAGATTTCAGTTTCAAGTGTAAAGACGTTTCCGCAAAGGCCAACCGGTAACCAGGGGTTCACACTTTAGATCTGCATACGTCTCCACAACAGCCACGTGTCACGGCCTCCAAACTCTATTTCAAGGGGCCTGCTTTCCATTATCTGCCAGATATGGAAGGACGCAGACATATTTTTCTTCTCTCTCGATCAAATTTTAGCAAAATATTCCAGGTATGATCTCATCGTTTGTGTTGGACACCCGGTTTTATCCAATACTTAACTGTATGCTGTAATCCTCCTGGCCTCTGACCTCTTTCTCTGCTAGTATTTTCCTCCTCTCCTTCCTTCCTTCCATCTGCGGACTCAATTTGAGCTTCTCTAAGTCTGCCAAAGATTCCTTGAACCCCAGGTGACAAAATGGACCTTAGCTGATTTTGTACAAAAACCTGAAGAAGTGTAGTGTTTATCAATCCAAAAGAAGAGTCTTCTTGAGACCGAGATGGACCGTTTCGACACACTCGGGGCCACCACTTGTGTGGTCTGCCCTTTGCCTTCTGCTGGGAAAGACAGTCAAGAAGAGGGACAGGATGAAACCTGCTCCTCTGCTATCTGATCCTCTTTAGTCTTGAAGAAAAAGAAAAAATAGAGAGAAAGCTGAAAAAGAGAGCAGCTGAGGAGTCTTTCTACCAAGCTAAAACTCAAAATCGAGAGTCGAATACAAATGCAAGAAGAGAAGTGCGGAGACACGGATTTGATCGGAGTAAACAATCTGAAAGGATGCAACATCTTCAATCACTGCAGCTGTTCACGGTTTGATTAACCTCCCTGTACTGCTTCCATTCACTAAAAAATAACTTTCATACCTGAGCAACAGCAAACAGATCCCTGCTGTAATATAATAATATAATATTTCAAGAACATCTTTTCGGATCAAATATGATTAAAAACCATCTCAACTTGAGGCTGCATCGTCAATAAGTTTGACACAAACCTGAGACTGTTTACTGTATGGATATTACAGATTTATTAGAGGTATCAAAGCGGAACTAAATCTGGATTTACACAAGAATAGAGATTACTGATTTAAATGCTTTATCCATGTATCATCATTTCCATTGATGGTTGATTTAATGACTCAGAGGGAACAAGGAAGAAGATAGAGGCCGAGACTTGCCCGCCAACTGAGCACATGGAGACATTGGCTAATGCAGCAGAAGTTAAACTTGTGACCTTCCTGCAACGTCGGCACACAGTCAAAACACTTAGCCACCCCGACGTCTTCCAGTCATGTTGATGAGATGAGGTCTGGTTCACTTAAGGTTAAAAAACAGACCCTACTTCACCCTTGACCTGATTAGATCCAGATTTGGACAGTCCAATCCAAAAAACGCAATGTCCAGATTTAAAGCAAGTATTCCTATAAATTACATCGACATTTATTGCGTCTATGATTTACATCCAATGTCAACGTTCAAGGCCAATGTAGGAAGTATAGTGCCCTTGGAATTTGGTGTCCCCTTGAGTTTCGTCTGTTGTCACAGGCAAACCAGTTAAAGTTTTCACTCTACAATGAAATATCTCAACATCTACTGGATGACTTAGCACAAAATATGGTTCAATTCATGGTTCCCAGAGGATGTGTCCTAATGACTTTTCCTCTAGCGTCGCCATGAGGTTCACATTTGTGGTTTTGAGTGAAATGTCTGCACAACTATTGGATGGATTCCCATGAAATTAAGTACAGACATTCACTTCCCCCTCAGGATGAATTGTAATAACTTGTGCGATTCTCTGACATGTCATTTAGTGACAATCAGTTTTTTTTATTATTATTTGTCCAATACTTTTAATTGTGACAAAATAGCTGCAAAACCAATGACATTCCAATCAATATCAGTTGTACTTTGTGTTTAGTGCTAATTAGCAAATCACCAACTAAGTTGGTGGACATGGTAAACATACCTGCTAAACATTAGCATGTTAGCATTGTCATTGTTAGACTGTCAGCATGCTCACATTAGCATTTAGCTCAAAGCACCGCCATGACAGAAGTACAGACTCAGAGAGTCGCTGGCATTGCTGAAGACTCTTAAGGCCTTTGCACACTAAGTCCGTATTTTTCGCATACGTTTTTTTTTTAACCTGTCAAAGGATAAAAAATGTTACGGACAGAAACCTTGCACACTGAGTCCGACAACATGAGGTCATATTAACGTGCAACAATTTTGTATGAAAAATACGGACTTGGTGGGAAAAGGCCTTTAATCTGTCATTCTTACCAAAAAAGGCATTGCAGCGTTTAGTGTAGTGTTGGAACGGTGTAGGAGCGTCACTTAAATGGCCCATTTGAGTGACGCCCATTTGATTTGGTTGATCCATTGATCGCCAGTTACTTGATTGGCCACGTCAGGTTGCGTTTGTCCAACAGTTGATTCAGTTTCAACTTTATGCCGCAGGCCACTGCATGTTTTCTGTTTTTCAGGATCCCTTGCGGTCCCCACCACCGCAGCCGAAACGCACTACCCACATTCAAATGAATGGGAGGACTGGGGTTTTCGCCGCAACGCCTGATTCAGTGTGAATGCAGCCTTAGTTTTATTAACCATCACAATGATCTTTCCCTAACCTTGACTATATGGTAGTTGCCATGTGAATGGTCCAACAGCGACGTTCTTTTGGCAATAGGGTTGGGGGAAAAAAAGACTACAAGGACTAAGAGAGGGAGCCTTCTACCTCCCACATAGTCCCTCAAAGTGCCTCCTCCTCTGTTTTGGGCCAATAGACCCAATACTCCATTACGGCAACCTAAACAAGCCTAATCAAGATTTGGGGAATGGGGTCAAAACTGAGACGGAGGTTTACTGGGAGGAGTTGCCAATCTGAATAGATTAGACAAAAGTGTGTGTGTGGTGTTTTTGTTTTTTCCTGGGGGTAGTCGGTAGAGAGGCTGAATGAGGATGAATGACAGAGAGAGTGTGAAAGAGGGAGAAAGAGAGTTTGTGTGCTGCGTTCTCTGCTAAGCTCCACACAGGACCTATCATTACCAGATGTCACAGTAAGGGTGGCTGCCAGCCGAATCACTGCTTATTGCTTTAAACTCTGCCTCTTTCTCTTCTTCTTCTTCCTTCTTTCTTCTTTTCCCTCTCCCTGTCTCCTCTCTCTCTCTCTTTCCCTTTTTTTCTCTTCCTTTCCCTTCTCCATTTCCAGCTGTTTTTGGAGCACGCAGCGAGAACGGGGGAAGTTCTCCACCAATTGTTTCGGTCCTGAGAGGAGCTCGGCGGTCGGACCCTCCCTCCTTCTATCTCTCTCCCCTCTCCCTCCTCTGTCTCTCTTCCTCTCTCTCTCCTCCCCTTGTTGTGACAGAGCACACCTGCTTGATCTTGGCTGCACGCGCTCCGAGTCCAATTACCCCATAGGCCCTCGCAGCCACTTCACAGTCTCATCCCCCCACTCGACTGGATTTTTGGGAGTCAAGCTCATCTCACGCACTTCTACGCTCCTTTGCCTTGCTTCTTCTGAGAACAGGTAAGTTAATCCTTTTACTCTAAGAGAGCAGAAAAGTCTGGGTAATAATGGATGAAGTGAGGAGTTAGATTTCACTGTGGACTCAATTTTTAAGAGAGAATGGTTTGGTTTTCACAACTTTTTGCATGACAAAATCCATCAAAGTCACATTCTTTGCTGACGATGTAATTTTATAAAGATAAGATTTCTGCTTGTGTTTTATTGCAGTTGCATTTGTTAAACTGGATTTGACTGTTTGATTCACTCCTTCATACACTCATATATGCTGTGTATATTCCGGATGTGTTGCCAAGTCTTGTTCCCACAGCTCTCCTGGCTTTGTGATGAGAGCTTTAATCAGTCCAATCTGCATAGAGCTCAGTGAAAAGAGCAGCGGCTAGGGAAGGGGGTGTGGTAGTGCAGTTGATGCTGGTACCTCAATCCTCTGCCAAAAATACGTATTCTCCAGGCCTGTCGTTAATCTCCAAGGTATCCACTAACGCTGATGTTTTCAGTACTTTCTCAGTTTACAATTTCAGCTTGCAGTTTTGTTTTAATTTGTTGCTTTTTGTGACACTTGTTTGTTGATTGTTTGGATGTAACCCATATGGAAATGCATTCATCAAGCTAGTTTTTTGAGTGTGTTGGTTTTATACATGGCAGATTTGTAATGCTTACATAAAGACAAGGGTTTGAATGAGGGGAAGGCAGAACATTTTGATTTTGTACTTAAGTTGTTTGCTTCAACATTGCTAACGTCAGTGGAAAATGCTTTTGTGTCATTAATTTGTTCCTTTCTCTCTTTGTTTAGCTTTCTTTCATTCTCTCTTTCTTTCCCTGGGGCGTTTGGGCAGTCGACAAACAAATGAGAGGGAGGGAAGAAAAAGCTGAAACAACAATGGGGATTTCTTTGTGT
This sequence comes from Helicolenus hilgendorfi, assembly GCA_916700815.1. Taxonomy (NCBI): domain Eukaryota; kingdom Metazoa; phylum Chordata; class Actinopteri; order Perciformes; family Sebastidae; genus Helicolenus; species Helicolenus hilgendorfi. The sequence continues at coordinate 6,903 of CAKALG010040350.1, read as the reverse complement.
TCAGCCCATTATTGCTTGTCAAGACTTCGATTTGGAAAAAGTTGTTTCTGCTGCTTCTCATACTTTCCGTTTCAGCAGTTCATTTAACCCCAATCTCTTATCTGTCTGCTTTCGTGGCCCTGTTTCTTCTCAACCTTCTCTGTGGCATTTGCTGCTGTGTTTTCACAGGAGCGGAACAGGACCCAAATTGCTAGGGGCAACTTAAAGTGAGAGGCTTTGAAGAGGAGATGAAAAAAAAAAAAAAGCTGTACCTGGCAACGCACGGTGCCATTAATCCCGTAATGGTACGGCTTCCTCTATCAAAGAGAGGTCTGAAGGCTTCCCGGCAAGCCACCACACAACTCCCAGCTAACTCATTACATCCTTTTTGCCAGCAGGGAAAAAACCTAATAAGGCTCAGCTGCTCTGGAGTGAAACTGAAGGGAAAAAGTGAGACGAATACAATAGAATGAAAAGTGGGACTTAGAATAGAATAGAGGCTAAAAGAGGCATAAACACAGTACTAAAGTACACTCAAGTATTTCAGCCGTTTGGAGTTGAGCTGAGCAGATGTTTAACATTTGAACCAGAAACGAGTGAACGAAAGGTTAGCAGGAGACGAGGCCCAGATTTGCACTCGGGGGCTGCATTTTTTTCCATCTGGACTTCAACTCTCTGGGTCAAAAAAAGAGCAAAAGAACAATGGGATTGAATGAAGGCTTATTTCCCTCCCTTTTGCTCACTGGAATACCAGAAAGTTCCACATGTCAGTCTTTCTGGCCAAAGTTTTTTAAGGGTCAGACAGAGAAAGAAAATACCATAAGCTAAGGCAGAGAATCCAGGGGAAGGAAGGAAAAGAGCAACAAAAAGGGAGGAGGAGATGGAAAGAGAAGAAAGGGAGAGAAGGTTGGGCAGTTTGTCCACGTCTGTGCAGTGCAGACTGTTGATAATGGGACTGAGGTTGATGGCAGGCCGACAGCTCTTCTCATGGAACAGATGAAATGTGGTTAAACCACTCGCTGGCTTTCTCATGCCATGATGGCTCCACACAACAGGCTTTAAATGATCTTTCAATAATAGTTATAGTTCTGATGCTTTGTCCTTTTTTTTCCTGCGCAAAGACATTGTATTGATTGTTGTGGTCAAAAGAGTGTCTTGGGCATTCTTGAAGCCAAAAAATGTCCCGTGCAAACATACACAGGAACATGGACGGCAATTTTACAGACGAGAATGAGTTGGCCCAACTCCTATTACAACAACGTCTTGGCTCTGAAACTGTTTGTTGGCCGCGTCTTTGCATAGTTTCAGATACACGTTCTCCCTCACAAAATCCCCTGATATATCAGAAATTTGTTGACAATAAAGACTACTGACTCCTCACGCCACACCAAAGGAAGAGCTTGTACAATCACTCACGTTGTTTTTACATTTCTGCATTATTATCGATCATGCTAACTGCGTGGGAGAGGAACTCTCATTTCATTTGCTGATGGGTTGAAAGGGCCACACGTGTTTTAAACGTCCTGTGGCCTTGTAAATACCTTCCAGTGATTCATTGCTGACAGACACTCTGCAGAGGCAGACACAGGCCTGTGGAGATTTAGAAGGAGGGGTGGCGGTATAGCGGACAGGGGTGGAGTACGGTATGGTAGCTGATGTCTGTTTTATATCGTTTGCTTCATCGCAACATGGTTTGCTTTGCTAAAATCACGACACCATGGTGCCGAACGTTCAAGTTTTTTCTTTCACAAGTTAAAGATTTATGGTAATCATTCTGCGGGTATTTCATTGATTTCCTAAGCTTGAGAGTTTCACTGAAAGGCAGTGACAAAAGAGAAGAAAGTGACAAAGCGAAGGAGGAGTAAAATGACTTTACTCCCTCATGCGAGCTCTGCTTCCTGTCTGGGAATCATTAGTAATGCTGGGGCCAGACTTGGGGGAGATCGGAGGGAGGGAGGGAAGAGAGAGGGATGAGACAAAAGAGGGACACAAGAGAATTGACAAGGATGCCGCCGCCGCCACAGGAAATGTCAACCTCCGCCCCTTTTTTTCTCGGTAGGACACTAGATGATGAATCGCAGGTTTCAGAGGCTCGAGAGAAGGAGATAGAGATGGACCATTTACCACATGTCCTTTTCTGGGATGTGGCAGATTGTAAATCTTGCTGAACTTTCTCAGAGCTGCTTCTGTTTTTTTTACTTTTTGATACATATATTCTATATGTACCATATGTGCAGGCATCTGCTGACCATTTAAAGTCCTTTGAGACTCTTTGGAAGCCCTTGAACCATCACTTCAGTTGTTTTTTATTTCCTGGTTCACCAATGATTGAAGTTCAGAGTGAAAATACTGACATTACAGAGTAGCATAAGAACTTTCTTCACTCAAAAGTCACTTTTTCAGAATTTGGTCAAAAATAAATGGCTAAATTCATCAGATGCATTATTTTGCATGTTTTTTTAATTTTTTTTATTAAAGTCCCTTGGTTGGGAACTAGTGTGGACCAATTCCTGCCACATTTGCACTGATTAGTGTCAGTCCAGTTCTTGTGAATAAAGCCTGTCCCATTTTCATCTTGTGAGCTGGCATGCAGCCGCACCACGATGTGAAGCTGCCCCATATCATTTCATAATGATACGTTATGAAAAGAACTGTGGAGAGAAGAGTTTATAATGGTACAATTGGTATAACCAAATATTAAAATCGCTGTTTTAAAAGGTAGTAAGTTATAAAACAAGTGGCGATAGAAAACTGCAAAAAGATATCAAAGTTTCATCGAGGCTGCTAGATAACATCTCCAAATAAGTACGTGGTCATTTTTTATCTGTGTGCGGATCGTTGTGTTGGGATGTGGCATGTGAGATGTCGTCATGTGTCTCCCGCTTTGGACGTTGTACAGCTGTCTCCATCTTGTTGTGGCGAGGAAGAACCGATGGAACAACAGGAACCACGATGGAAATTAAGATCATGTTTTCTGAGCTGCTTGCAGGGCATTAAATTACACATTTTGTAACATAAAGGTTTGACTTCCAGCTTGATGTAACCACCAAGATTCCTCTATGAAGGTGAAAATGATAAGGGGAATACCTTTTCATCCCATGACAGAAATCTTCTTTGAGGGGATCAGAAACGCTGATACCGGCGAGATGCAGAGTTTGCAAGGTCAAATCATGTTCCAGCATGCTTCTGTTGGCAGCCCTCTGGGTTTAACACACACACACACACGTGTTTTAGGAGCCTGTGTCGTATGTTCAGTAGATTCTTCAGGTGTCTATGGAGGTGGGGGCATCTCCTTAGAGCAGGCCACCCTGCAGGGCCGGTGGACACATCTGAGCACACTGCTGGTAATGAAAGAACCAACGCCTGGGGCACAGCAGGCTGTCTCATGCATAGAAGCACAACCCAGCTGGGAAAAGCCTTGAATTTCAGCTTTTTTAAGAAAAAAAGATTGCATTTTGACCATAATTCCTTGTTCTGTGCTTTGAATTTAGAGTGACCTTCATGTTCACAGACAGGCCTTGGTTGAACGTGTACCCGTTATTTCACCACACAATAAATCTCTGCAATGTACAGCCTTCTATCTCCAAATCCCAAATTATATTAACGCCACTTATAGTTTATTCTGCAGCTGGGGTTACAAATTGTTAATGTCCCCAGTAATAATCCCTGAAAATCTCTTATGTTCCTTTTTCCTGGTTTGGTTTCAAATTCTTGTTCTTAGTCTCATCATTAACAACTCCTGGACCTGATTATGACTCACAGAGCAGCAGTAATTCTTGTCATTGCAGTAATGCTGCACCCATTTAATATGCCCAGAGAGCTTAGTTTCTTCTTTCACTCTCCTTCGTCTTCTTTTTGTCTGTCTGGGACATATTAAAAGCTGCTGAAGCCTTTATGGACAAAAGGTTGATGGATGGATGGCAGCAGGACACATGGAGATCCATCTGAAATCCTGCACATGTGCATGTATATGTGTTTATGTGCTTGCGGCCGCGGGTCAAAGCGGGGAGATAAGGTTCAGCAATCGGCGGTGAAACCTCTGTTATTTTGTGTGCATCGCTGTTCCTTTCAAGCAGAGCTAGTACACTCCGGCTTTGAAGATAAATCTGAATGTTCCAGCTTGCAAGATGTGCCAGATGTGCAGTAGTTCACGACACTAGTACCTCCTAAACTGACTCTCAAATACTTTCCAGTATTGGCAATTAACGAGACAAACCAATCTGGCACCCGAGCAGGATAAAAACAACCCATCAAAAGGCTATATCTAAAAGCACTTTTTGACCCAGGAGTGCTTTGCACCCCTAAATCCAAAATCGGCGTCTGCTGCCAAGTCTGCAGACGAGGTTTTCGTTGGATTGAGCTTTCCGCTGCTCTTAGATAAGAGAGCCTGACATGGCCAAGATTACTCAGTCTGTTGAGGACTGGAACAACATGTACTCTGGATCTACTGTATGTTCAGACTCTTTGTCTCAACGCCACCCAGTACACTACATGTTTCCAGCGTTAGACAAAAATGGCAGGTTTTGCATGGAAAACTGCATCCACACATAAAACATTGCGTGACACAATTCCAGCGCCAACTTATGAAATCACCCTTTTGAAGGTTTTTCAGGTTTTTTCCGCTTCGTAGCAACAGAACAAGAGTCAAAAAGAAACTTTAAGAGGCAGCACAGCGATCTCATCCAACACGATTCCCCCTGTGAATGGAAGTGATTTCAAGCTCGGTCATACTGTATGCAAGCACTGTAACCACTGGCCTGGAGCTGTACAGTGTGTCAAAGTGGTGGCTGTTTTGTGGACAGGGACTATAATTACTGCTTGTGTTGAGAGTCCCTCTGAGCCGTGATCCCGTGACCTGACGCAACCCTCGCTAACCTGGATTTACACTGCATCAGCACATCTCTTTCTCCTGCTTTCTCAAAGACACACACTGTTGAACACCTCCGAATTCATTACTTTTACTCACACATACAGTTTGTACACATATAAAAGGTGCACATACAACCTGTCCTCTTGCTTTAATACACTTTATTCACACCTAAAAAATGCAAATAAACACTCAAATGACAGAAATGAAGCAAATATACAGCATATAAGCACCATACAGACCATATAAACCAGCCCAGAGTTCCTCTCAGCTCCGGTCAACTGATGTTTTTGGGTCAGTTTCATCATCCTGGTCATGATGTTCGGGTCAAGGTCCTTTGCGGACCAGCTACTCCCCAAATCATTTGTTAGCAGCTGCGGCTCAAATTCGCCCTTCAATTATTGTGGCACCGAGAGGGAAGAACCAGCTTTTGGCAATACGTATGGCAAGCAGATTGCTGGTTCTTTTAGGGATCTTGTGTGTGTGTTTGTGTTGGTGCATAAAAGGTCAGGGAGTTTTGTGTATCTCCCCACTGAGTTTGAGAGAGTGTGTGGATGTGTCAACTGGCTTGTGGTTGTGTTTAGAAATAGAAGACGGCATAAAGGAAGCAGGATTCTCCCAGTGGCTCCACCAGTACAGTAAATGCATGATCCTTAAAATGACTTTAATTAATGGCAAACAAGTGATCAGTGGCAAGCCATGAGATTTCCCATGATGCATGCTTTTGCAAAGGACAAAGAAACAACATTGACTGCTGCATAAGCAAATTACATAGTCACTGTTTAATCTTATAATATAGTGATTCACGAACAGTTGGTAGAAAGATTGTAGCTCAACTGAGCGGATTTTAAGCAAACTTTTGAAATGTTGCAAAAAATAAATGTGAATTTTTGCAGTTTCCAGTTTTCCTTTTCTGATGTAATACTTCAAATGTGCATAACAATATGGGAATAGAAACACGAATACTGTCACTTTTCATATCTAAATAGGTTAATTGAGAGTGTGTGAAAACTACAACCTAGAAAGCGAAAAAGCTAATGCCCAAGCTAAAATGAATAAACTGTGGTTGAAATAGATAGCTAAAAGTAGCGTTATGGACATAGTTAGAAAAGAAAGCTAAAAATCGATAAATGGTGACTAAATGGTAACCAAAATTAGGGATGCACCAATACCAATATCAGATATCGGGGCGTCAAATAGCTGGATCAGATATCGGTGACTATGGGGCTATTCAATTCACTTCAATGTTTATATATTATATATATTATTAACTGAACTTTTAATTCCTGTTAAATTTTTGACTAATTTGTTGCTGCATTAAAACACTTGAATTGTAATTCCTGTTCATTTTGAAAAAAAATTACCAAGTTGCTGGTGTACAATTATAAATAACAATTCATATGTATTTATAGTTATGTTTTGTCTTACAAAGTTAGGAAAGCAATGTTTAAGTCAAGGCTGACGAAATATTGACAATCGTACATTTTCAAATTGTATAATAACGGTATAACAATGTTCTCTTTTATATAATTAATAGTGTTTAATTCCGGTTTAACATCCTTCAAACCACTTATAGTTATAGTAGATGTTGCATAGCCGGAATTTGTCTTTTTTGGCCTTAGTAATCATTTGGTACCCTGAAGGCCTGTCACTTCTGACAAAGTACTATTGTGTCATTTTCTCATTTTGGTTTGCACTCCTCCTGCTCCATCACCTTTCACCTCCTGTCTAAAACCAACCAGTTAAATAGCTTATTTGACCAACCTCACTAAATTGTTACACCCAAGTGTTTAACCTTGTCGCCCTCCACCTCTCACCTTTTGACCTTTACTCCTCTGAACTCCAATCAAAGAGTGTCAGAGTGTGCTTCTCTCTCCCCAATGTAAATCTCCCTTCACAGTGAATGAGAAACAAACCGAGTATGGCAGCTTCAACACTAATCATAGACGGACTATTTTGAAAGTGTATCCACCCAAACCTTTGAACTGTGTCCTCTCGTCTTCGTCCTCCAGGCTCCCTGCTAGCAGCACCATGAGGTCAGCCTGTCTCTCTCTGCT
>CAKALG010040343.1:0-16369 GCA_916700815.1 Helicolenus hilgendorfi | reverse complement strand
GCAGCTGAGAGGTAAACAAGGGTCCGCGCAGCATGTTGGATAACCAGAGGGAGTGCAGGAGGACCGCGGGGTCCGTGGGTAGCCTACCTTGGGACTGTGAGAACAAAAGCACTCCGATATATATACGTATATTGTGAACAGGGTACACAAACAAACAGCTGATTGTAACATGACACCCGGGACACAAACAGCGGTCTCCTGGGTGAAAGCCCTGTGTTTGTTGGACCCATCCACCTCACCACAGCATATTGTCGGAGCGCTTAATAATGAGGGTGCGTCGCATAACGCTGGCGGCCGTGACAGAGCCTCGGTATTTGACGCACTAGGAATGAGAACAATCGTATCAGTACAACATCAAAACCTTCATGTTAAAGAAGACAAAAACATCAATACACAATGAGATCAAAGTATTCAAGGAAATATGTAGGATGTATAGTTGTGTGTATTGAAACAAAGTGTCAACAATGAGATCAAATAATATCTTGTTATATCATTAAAATTTAGTCTTCTTGAGTGATATACAGTCTGTGGTATTGTGATGAGTGTGTAGGGGGTTCTACTCTGTGAATCTATCACATGCTTTCCACTTCTAATTATGGGAAAGTGGTAAAGTGGTAAAAGCATCTTGTTCTGACAACTAAATGTTCTTTTTAAAATAAGAAAATGTACTTTGATGATGTATACATACAGTGTATATCTGCAATAGTTTAATGGTAGCCTGCTGGTTTATCGCTGCACTAGAGTCTGATCGGTGCTACGATCAAAATAGTACAAACAGCTGCATCAGGGACAGTCTCCGAATGTGAACACTTTATTACTACTTCAATTCAAGGTTTGAGGAATCGTTCAGTGCTTCGCCTCATTAGAGTAAAAGTCATGAGAAATTCCACAGCTTCTAGCTCTTCAAAATCTTCTGCATGTCTGAAAAAAAATATTAATAAGAAGACATACTTTTACTATGATGAGGCAAAGTGGTGAATGCTTGTTTTTTTTTTTTTTTGGTCCACGGTTTTCATCAAAGTCCACATCTAGGCTTTCTTTTCTAGACTTAACACGTTACATTCCCCTAAAGGTCTGGTCCTAGAATCGCCCGTCAAAGGACACTCGTTCTCACTTGCAACTCCCCCAGGAGACCGCTATTTGTGTCTCGTGTAAAACCAGAAGTCAACCTCGACTTATTTTTAACTTACCTTTTGTTACATAACTTAAGTACTTTAACTAGCACCAGTGTTTATATTGTACGTAATAAACATACTTATTTTAACCCAAACCACAATATTTTCCTAAACCTAACCTAGTGGTTTTGTTGCGTAAGTAAACCTAAAAACAACTTAAACCTACGTTGGAATCTTATTTTGAAAAGACAAAAGCAGAAACTAAGTTTCCTGTGAACACGGTTTATTATGAAAAGACACGATGAGCGACGAGCCATGCCTGACGCATCCAAAACTGACACTGGAGGGGTATCTAGAGGGTTATAGTTTGAAGCGTAGGCCCACTGACCAAGCTGCTGTATTTCACGAGTTGGGAGTGTGAATGTGTTGCTCAAAGGTCAATGAGCACGAGTCAATGGACGGCCAAGAAAGGAAGGACAAGAGGACATTCACATCTGACACCGGAGACCATCTTTGAACAGAGACGGGGGTTTACCATCTCCATCCAGCTCTCCGTCATGTGATGACGACTGAGCCATCTCCATTCACTGATAAAGGTAATAAAGTGTGGTTGAAAACACCATAATAAGCTAGTAAATGAAATAACATTATTCACTACTACTACTACTACTGTTCAAGGTCGATGATGGACCTTCATACTGCAGTAATGCATACTTCACTGACCTTAGAGCCTGGGGCTGTGTGAAATAAATTATAGACCATGTAACAGTTGTAAATGTTAACATTTTGAATGTGTCTCAGTTTATTTCCTGCCTATGCAATTCCATTGAAACTGTCTATGCAATCTCTCAATGCCCAATGCTCAAACAGGTCATTTTTATTCATGACATCACATTATACATTCACCTTCTTTATATTCCACAGTTGTACACATATCATTAAAGATATTTCTCCATTTAGCTTTCGATTGTTTCCATTCTTCAGGTGGTTTACAATTCCTCAAAATAGTGCAAGCAAGGAAAAACAGAATGATCTCGGAGAATCGCATTTTTGTGTTTGTGTTCTCATCTTTAAATGGGAAAGTTGACAAACTTCACTTACTGTTTCCACCTTTTTCCCCACATAAACAAAAGAACGTAAAACTCCAGAATCCCTGATTCCAATGTCTACTTTCTTTGCCGTATAGACACCCTGTTATTACCACGGCACACTCTGGCAGACAGAAACACAGGCGTATAATGTAGATAATTACCTGTACAAGCCAAACATAATGTCGAAATAATAAAGAAGTGCTTTATCTCTCTCATCCCTCTTCAAGGCAGCGCTGGCGCTATCTGCTGTATGAATTTGTCTGACACGGCGCACCCGGAGAAAAGCGCATTGCCTGATAATAACGCCAAATTCAAAAGATTTCCTCTACCTGATTAGTTCAAAGCCGCATCACATATTTCAGCAGGTGATGGGTTTCTCTACTCGTTCGCTTTCTGTGGAGCGGGGCGACGAGCTCGGATGAATAAGACAGTGAATCAGACACTGTTTGTCTTTTGTTGAAATGAAAGGCTCACAGAACAAGGATTCTCTACTTTATTATTTCCACAATGGAGAGACAGAGTGTCTTCATGTAGTGGCGGAACAATGGAGGCTTTTCATGTGATGTGCGGCAGAGGCGCCGCTTTTCATGCTTCCCCATGTAACGAGGCTGCATTTACCTTGCAAATAGGTTACGGCAGCTTTCTTGTCCTTTAGGTCTTCTGCTTTCAATTCACCAACACGTGTGTGTGCGTGTTTGCCTCTGGGTGCATGTATTCTATCTGTGTTAGTGGGTGCATATGTGAATGAGTGTGTGTGTTGAGCCTCTTTCTAGCTGCCAGAACACTTGGCCTCATTCTCAAAGCGAGCCACCATATGTTGATTGGTCTTGCGAACGCAGGGAGAGAAAGACATCAGCTCGTAGGGGGAGAGAATAAAAAAATAACTGTGGAAATCGGGTAATTGCTCCGCCGTCTGTGCATTAATTTCCCTTTCAATGACAATACGTTGACCCAGCTGAAACCCGCGCAAGTCATTTTGCCAGCGTCGTGCAGAAATAAACTTTGCATCTGACAGGGAGATAGATGCCCTCAGCTTGGTTTCACGCAGAGATAAAGGAAACAGGAGGGGGAGGGGGGCATTTAGTGGGCTTCATATCATCGTGTTCAGAAATATCAGCGTGTGTTGTCTATGTACAGCACAGTATGGCTACGAAGTAATGAGGCATGTGTGTGGGCCCCAGGAGAGGCTCCACCAGTGTGTGATATGTTGTGGTCCACAAAAAGACCCTCAGCAGGACAAACACGCTGATGATCAGACAGCACAGACTCGGCCCGACTGTTTGCACTTCTTGAGTTGTTTCCCCTCTGCTCCACCTCTAGCTTTGTTCTGTCGCTCTGCTTTTCTTTTTAGTTTTGCTCTTTATTTTTGCTGTTTTGAAGTTTAGGTCCTTATTTGTGTTTACAACGGACTTCATAGTGTGTTAGAAATCTGCTCAAAATGGACCACGCATCATTTGCACATGCTTCATTAGGGGTTTTGAATTCATCTGAATTCACAGTATCTAACATGATCAAACAGCCGGGTCTAATAATAATTGTGTTCACATACAATGAAAGTGGTTTGTCAATTACGTATAGAAGGAAACATAATTCCTCTGGGACTACATCAGTTTTTGACGTACCACAAATTAACACATTCTCACTCTCAACTCGTCAAATTGCTTGGTCAGTGTCCCTCGGCGATGGAAACCGACGCACTCTTGCATTACTTTTGGACGTGTCAGGGACGGCGTGTCAATATACGCTTGTTACATGCATAGTGTCCTTTCAAAATAAACTTCCATTTTCACAGGCATTTAGGTTTAGAGAACACAACCACAACCACGCGGTCGTGTTTGACGTTAACTTCACTGCCTAACGATTCATGTGACTAAAGGGACTGACGATACTAGCGACTCATGTGACTAATGACTGACATGACAAAATAAGGCGACGTTACTTTTGGTTTCACATGGGACACGAGCAGCGGTCTCCTGGTTGAAGGTTCTGTGTTTGTTTGACCCATCCACCACCTGCCCTTAGCGGACTGTCACACTCTTTATTCTACATCAGTCGTTCTGACAGTCGAATCACGCCGCGGGTGGGTTTACATTGGAGTTAGTTGAAAGCCCGGTTTGTCGTGTGTCGGTATCCGGCACCGAGGGCCGATTACCAAGTGTCAGTATTTGACGACTTGGGAGTGAGAATGGGTTGCACGCACGCATACATTTCTAATCAAAGTCCGAGGAAGTCCACGTTGGGGTGAGAACGGGGTCTATCTCTGAATCTGAGTCTCTTACTCCCAGTATTGCTATACAAACAACGTGGTTGGGCAGAAAATGCATTCAGTTTAGTTTTGAGGTTAAGGTCAAGAACATTTCTCTTTTTTTAAGTCTTGGTTAACAGGATATACAAAAGAACGGGGACATACAATAATACACACAGTACACACATAAAGGCAGTACACTATTGTGTTGTATATTACACTACATATGACAAACAGTCTTTTGTATAAGAATAAGAAAGTTGGGCTAACAGGCAAATGAAAATACAGCTGCAGACCTTGATGCTCATTGGTAGAGTGCAGATTGGTACTGAATAGCAGATAGTATACAATAAACACAAAAATAAGTGGTTCAATATTTGAAACTACATCCATACATACATGCAGTGGATACATACATACATACATACATACATACATGCATACAGTATTATGATGAGATGTACAGCAGTTGGCAGTGGTTGGGTCACTTACCGTATAGTATGGTTACAATGCACCCAGTTGGCTGCAGTATTAACTCTACATTTTGAAAAACTTGATGCCAGTCTCAGTAATTGTGTTGTTGCTGTGTGCTGAGTGGATGTTTGATTGTGACTTTGGACTGGCAGGTATGTACTGCAGTTATGTATTTGATGGTTTGTCATGCTGAATGGATTTGTTATAGTCATGCAGCTTAGTCAATTTCATCTTCTGTTTCACTTTCTGACAATTGTCTTAGCTTTCCTTTTTTTTGATGGAAACCACTTCCCCCAAGTATGTTAAGGCGGCAATGATGTACATATCGATGGTGAGACATAACCACTGATCTTCCTACGTTTGTTCTTTTTTAAACAGAAAACATGCGTGTAATATCACTGGAAATGGCATACAATATAGCCAACAGCGGTAGGAAACTTTCAGCTCTCTGGTGATCTCCCTCGAGGCAGCTGCCACCTTATTAAGGTTTGTTTGGTGAAATGAGGAGGTATTGCATAGATACCTCCTCATTTCAACTTCATTTCAACTCCATTGAGGCGATTTCAAGGAGCGAGACAGGAATGAATAGAAACAGCTGGGCGTCTGACAAAGGTTCAGCTCAAAACGGCATGCCACGTCGCGCTGCGTCGCTCAAGGCTGGAACATTCCAATAAAAAATGACACGGTTTCTTAAGCAGTGTTGGGAATGACTTCGCGGAGCACAAGACCTGAAGGATAAACGTCTGATGGGTGAGTTTGGTTTCTTTTTGTTATGTGTTACGTCTCATATGTTGGAAAATGCACACCTGTACTGTAATCTGTGTCTGAGAACAATGGGCGGCTGAGTCCAGGGCAGGTTGTTAAAGCAGCAGTAGGTGAGATTGGAGGGAATATGATTAAAAAGAGTTATTTTTATAAAACGGTCGCTATATCCTGGCAGTAGTTCATGAGATGGGTAATCATGTCCTCCGGTGTCCTCCGGTGCTCCTAATGGCATCTGTAAGATTTCAAAGGCCCAAGAAAAAAAATTGCACCCGGGCCAATTACAATTATGTTAGGCTACTGGATGGTGGCCATCTTGGAATTTCAAGCTCACCATCATAATAAAACCTATTGCTTACAATATCTCAGCTTATGAGCCACTTGGGATCACAATCTTAATGTCTAAACATACATGTTCAGGGCCAAGGAATACAACTACAGCAATACAAATAGCTTTAGATAAAAACAAAAGAAACATCAGTGTCAGATGTTTTTTTTCTCTGTTTACAAATAAATAAAATGCAAAACTTGAGAAAAAGAAAACATGTGAATAACGGATATTTTACCACAGTAAATCCTTCATTTTCTTGACAAGCAGCCGAGCCGCGCTGCTCAAGTTGGCAATCTGACCAGGGCGCGTCAAGTTCAGCATCTTGACCGTCGCCATCATGGATTTTGGCCGTAGTCGACCAGAAATGACACGAGAGGGTGGAGCTAAGAACCATGAACGCTGACATTTTTAGGTGACCAAAATGTTACAATCAACCTTCATGAACCGAAAACTCACTGTGAAAGGTTTAAAGTTCTAAAACTAAAACACGGACAACTACCAGACCGGACAACTACCAGACCGGACAACGCCGACGGTAGCGACCTGTCAATCACAAGGTAGCCACGCCCTCAAGCATTCCCTGCTTTATGGTCTATCTGACTCTAAATGGGACCATAATTTACTAAATGAACAGCGATTGACACCATGAACTCATGTTTACAATGTTTACTGAGGTATTAAATCAAATGAGAAGTAGGCTCATTTTCTCATAGACTTCTATACAATCAGACTTCTTCTTGCAACCGGAGGAGTCGCCCCCTGCTGGCTATTAGAAAGAACGCAAGTTTAAGGCACTTCAGCATTATTGGCTTCACTTTTCAGAACTGGAGGTTGCCAATAACTGGAATATGCTCATCCACCTCACAGACAATGCCATGTCCTCACCACCATGCTGTTGAATATCAGAGCACTACCTGTGTCTCGTCAGTCCTCCTTTGTGTTCTCCTTTCATATTGGGGAAACATTTATCTGTTTGTATCTGCATTTGAAGACACTGATAAGAGTCTGACAAAAACATCCCTCCCACCTGTACATCACCTGTTTCTGAAAGAGCTTTCTGTTCTTCCCTCCCTTTGAAATAGAGAAAGACATCGTCTGGCAGTAGCAGCAGAAACGGTAGCTTAAAAATAGATGCAGCATTGATGCATTTATTGGTGGCCTCAGCAAACAAGCTAGCACAGCACGCTGATGCGAGTTACAGGCCTGAGCTGTGGGTGTCACAGTCCCGGAGCCTTGATATGGCTCAGCGAAAATAATTCACTAACACTGATAGAAGAATCCCCAACTGCAACAGCATTCATAATAAGAGGGATGTATGTGCAGGGCCTGTCCCTTGCACGCTGGGCCGCACTATATAAATGACCGGCTCCTCTCATTCTGTAATGGGAGATTCAGAGCCCAAAAGCTGATGGCGGGCCTGGTCATTTGTCACGCCTGCTCCGTTCCAACTCTCTGACATGATTGATGCCGGGACCTCCCTCCGCTCTGATCCACCACCCCGCCAGCTCTGGATTAAAAATCCATCCTTGCTGACGTTTACATATTAAAATTGGTAGTTAGGGCAATTCTCCATGTGGAAACAAAAGGGGCCTGCTCTGCGGCGGCGGTTATCGATCACCCTGACAGTACATATGTACGGAGTCTAAATGGGGACAAGAGGAGAATTTGTTGCATATGTTTATGATACGAGATGCTCGGCCTGGATTCGTCCTCATTTATCTCTCAAATGTACAAGAAGCTCATATTCTATCCAAGTCCTGACTGAATTGTGTCTGTAGCAGCCAGTAGCACCCGAAACTTAACCTGGGATCCATTAACATATTTCTTTATTCATATCCTAATTTTGTTGATTTTAACCTGTGTTTTATACAGACAGAAGTATTGTTCATCTATTTGTGTTATGCCAATATTACGCATTGGAAGTTTCACTTTTTTGTGGTTGCAATGCACGTCAATGTTAAACAATGACGTAATAGGTAAGTTAATTAAACTCAATAAATGTGTTTGTAATGCTATATAAACAATGATATGAAACTCATATATTTTATTAACATTCTTGACCATTCTATAAACTTCTTATGCGTGCTTTAATCTAACAATAAATGTAACAACCAAAAAATATGTGTTTATAAATTATTAACACTTATATAGTCTTCTTAGCACAATAATGTTAAAAAGCATCTCATAAGGATATCCTTGTTACCTATTAACTTACACGTTTTACAAGGACCAGCTGGTAATCATATTGTATGTACATGTTTTTGTATTATTATTATTTTATTATGAACTTACATCCTTAGATTAAAGTCTAATACAGTAGGCGAGTTACTAGTTGCTCTTGGGTGTGAGGAGTAAAAGACGTGTACAGGAGGTCAGGAACCTGGTTAATGCGGTGGAACTTCTTCACCTTGGAAAATAAAATAGTGAGAGTGTAAAAAATATCTTGCAACAGTACAAATATAGCCAACCTGAGCCAGCCACAGGCATAAATAACACATGCAGTTACAATCCCCATAACTATGTAAATAAAGGAGACTCTTCTACATGAGAAATGAAGGAGAGAGAGACATGACCTATGAAAAATGAAATATTTTTTGGCTGAAATAGTGATGAAAGCAGCCATAATAGTTGGAATTGATTACAGCGGGAGCAGCTTTAAACAGTGAGAGCAGAAAGACGTGAACTCTCTGAAATGTCTAAAAACGCCCGAAGGCTGACTGGCTCAAACAGAGATGTTGTGATTGTAAGGAAATCACACCTATCACATCTGAAGAGTTGGAAAGCAACTCAAAGGTTATTTCTATTTTTTTTTCAACCAAACAGTGGCTTTCTTTCTACAAAGGCTGGTGAATGTTTTTAAAGGCAGCTTCTGTGATATGACAGCAGTCTTTCTTCACAGGAAATATCACAGAGAGCTGGGATAGTTAGAGGAAACACTCTGTAAATGTTTCACATTCTATTTCGCAGTAGTTTATGCAATTATTAGATATGCAGTGTATTAGACAAAAAGAAAAGATAAATGCAGTATTAAACTAGAAAAGTGCACTTAGAATGCAGATCTCCTCCAGGTGTGTCTACCCTCCCGAACAAAGGAGAGTTGAATATCACTCCCTCCCAGCTACCTTCAAGATTGTGGCTAAGGTAACACAAATGGGGATTTATTCATCTCATAACTTAAAGGTCCCATATTGTAAAAAAGTGAGATTTTCATGTTTTTTTTTAATTATAAAGCAGGCTTGAGTCCTATTTAAATACTGTGAAAGTATCCAAACACTCAATCCACAGGGAAATACACACAGCCCGTATTCAGAAACTCTGCATTTGAAACAAGCTGTCAGGATTTCTGCCCATTCGTGATGTCCCTTGAAGACCCTTGACACAATTTTAAACGTAAACATTCTAAATGTGTCCCAGTTTATTCCTGGTTGCAGTGTATGTGAATGTCATCAGCTGACAAGAAGTACAAATGGACCCAAGCTGTTGCCTAGCAACGCAATTCTGTTGCAAATCCGTCAAAATGTGCTAAAACGGAGCGTTTCGGACGGAGGGTAAATACAGGCATATTCAGGCTGATAGTATGAGGAAAATAAAGTTTTTTTTTTAACATTACAGCATGTAAACATGTTCTAGTAGAATCACAAAATACAAGTATGAACCTGAAAATGAGCATAATATGGGACCTTTAAATGGATCACAATATATCGGGTAGGAATTAATCTGCAGATGTTCCTGTTCAAAATGAAACCAAACTTTTCTATGGATGTCAGTTTTTGAGCCTTGACAAAGGCCAAAATGAAACCTGCAACAGACTAGGTAGGGCTTGTTTTTAACCAAACAGCAAAATGCCTGTTGCCACTGAAGCAGTTTGTTGATCAGTTACGGCTCCGACCGGCTGGTCAACACATTCTCACTCCCAACTCGTCAAATACCACCACTTGGTCAGAGTCAGTGTCAGTGTCTTGAGCTACTTTTGGATGTTTTGGGGATGCCGTGTCAATATATGCTTGTTACATGCATAGTATCCTTTTTAAACGAACTTCCATTTTCACAGGAAGTTAGGTTTAGACAACACAACCACTTCGTTTAAGTTATGCTAGGGCCAGATTGCCCACGTGAGCAGTGCGTGACGGCTACCTCGCTGAATTGCTGTGTCTCCCACGCGTGGGTTGTCCACACCAGCAGCGTTTCTGCTGCTGCCAGCCCTTTCTTTCAACATTGAGTTTGCTTTTTAAAATGGAACAACATTATTGATTTATATTCGAAGGCTCTTTTAATGTAAAATATATTCCAGCTCCTGAAATCTGTCTGGACACACCCTGCTGTGAACATCATGTCTGCTTATATACTGTATGCATACATGTATTTCGTCAAAGTTGAATTACTGTTGTGTGCAGTGCAGACTTTGTAAATCAAGCTGCATGTTTCAGTAATCAGAGACCTTTAGTTATCCAGAATGTTCCAAATGATGTCAAGAATACAATTCTGGCAGCATTGCCTTTTGTTTGTGTTACAGGGGCAAATTCATAAAGAATGAATTGCGTCCACTGATAGCACCATCAATAATGCTTGCAACCGCAGCTAAGTGCAATTTGCCCTTTCTTTGCATCTGATTGCAATTCATTTGGCAAAGTATAAAATGTGTTTGAGGACAATACATTGGTTGTGAGGGGTGAGAGTCAGCCTGAGCCATCGACACGCTGAGTCGATTCGAGCCTAATAGACCGGGCTCGGGTCGGACTCGGGCTCATTTAACTTCTCTCCTTTCATTGTGCCCATATATGCCTCTGTGCCACATTATTGAGGAAATTATGAATTGCATTCTCTTATTTTAAGAATTTGTTGAGACATTTTTTTGAGTTTATTAAACCTGAAGTAGGCGAGATCGGAGAAAATATATAATATACGTTTTTTTTTATAAAACGGTCACTATATCCTGACAGTAGTACATGAAACAGGTAACCTGAAAAAAAAACATGTGCCTCTGTGTTCTCCGGTGCTCCTAACGGCATCTGCAAGATTTCACAGATCGAGGAAAACAAGCAGTAAGAGCTGATCTGAGCTCCGCTGTCCAGCTGCCGTCAATGAGAGCCGGCTGTCAATAACTCGCGAACTCCGACCAAACGGTCAAACTAGGAAGCGCTGATCAAATATGAATCAATATTATGTTATGCCTATTTCTCGCCTAAAAAAAATTCAGAATCACCTTGTAGTGTACGGTTTAGCTGTAAAATGAGAATGCTTGTGACGCCGCCACCATTGTGAAATCTGGTGGAGGAACGCCAAGTTCCGGTCACCCGAAGTGACCGGAGCAAAGCCAATAGGAGCGCTCTCTCAATGAAATGACCTGTGATTGGTCAAAGTCTCCCGTCGCGGGCTAGATTTTCCAAAGCCTGAAAACAGAGCCATGATGAAGTGCAGAAGTCTAGTTATCTCTCAGGACACTTGAATTACAGTATGCTGTAAGGTTATTATGGAATTTTTGCCCAATTGTGCCAAAGATATACCGCAGCAGAAACAATAAGTGCGTCTCCCAATTATGAGAGAGCAACAAACAGAGAGCATTTACGCTCAAGGCAGAGCAGCGTAACTTCATTGATTATTCAAATTTAATTTTTGTCTCATGTATTTTCAAAAATGACCTGTATGGGAGCATTACAGTATTAATTTGTTTTTATGACACAACTGTCATTGCATCCTGTCACTGCATCCCAAAATAAATATGTTTGAGCTTACGTGCTTCAGTTACCTCTAACTCTCTGAAGACATTAATAATTTCACTGTAACTGTGTCTGGCTATTAGCACTGATCTTTGTGAAATAGACTGTTTTTGTAATGAGTCTCATTTGTACATAAATGAGCCTGTTTTGCACTAAATGTCTGCATATTAGCTAATTTAAATATGTGCAAATAGCACAGGAGCGCCGAGATTTGTCTGTTTTTTAATGCCGTTTCCTTTGTTTGCTGAGCTGAAGCCAAATTTCTACTCTGGTGGACAATAAAGATTTATTGTGTTGCATTATATTATTGGCAGCACAGTTAGTGGTGTATTACACCCTTTGCGGGTGCTTTGAGAACTACACGGTTTCTTCTTTGTCTTATTTGCACATGGCTTAACGGCCACAAAAGTCGCGCAATCCTTTTGTGAATTCGCCCCGCAGGCTTTTAAGGGACTAGACCTAGAGAACATCATATCCTGAACGCTGGCAATCCCAGTGTCAGTGTGTGACAAAAGAGGGGTGACAGATGAGCTGTGCAGATTGTTTGTACCATGTGTAAATCAGTGGATTATTATTGGTCATCTGTGAGCTGGAATATGGCACGGCTGGAACGCCCAACACACGGTGCATTTGGCACATGGTGCTCAACAGTGGATAAAGGCAGATACTGGGCCCAGACAGCAGACTGGCAACATACTGCCAACAATTGTCTCAGTTATACAATGTACAATTGACAAGAAAACATATAATACAGTACACAAAGACATGGGCTGGGTTTATCAAGTGTCTCAGAAGCACTACAGAAGAAATCCTGCTGAAAGACTATAGGGTCGGAGTTTAATAGTATTTATCAAATCCACATATAGAATCCGTATAACTATAAATAACCACAATTCAAAGATTCAATGAAGCTCTATCGTGACCATTTATTAACCATGAATCATAGACTGTATATAAGAAGTGGAGGTAGTCACTGTAACGTCACACATTGGTTCATGTGGTAAAAGAGTCCCATGAGGTACCTCTGGAAAAAGAAATCCCCACAAGACTTATTTTTAAATTGACTTCTGCAAGTAAATTACAGCGATTTACTGGCACATAATACAACTCCCTTTCCACCTTACTCCTATAGCCCCCATGATGCCTTGCGTGAATAATGGGGGTAACTTCCGGCGTGTCGTGTCACTGAATCGTTTTCTATGGTAACAGTACATCAATCCTCTCTCCTAGAGCGACTGTATTAATAAATCTAGTAAAACATGTGTGAACACCACCTATTACAGCTCAAACGGGATCATGTGATCATAGCTCTGCCTTCTACTATGGAGGGGTGGGAGGATGACCTGTAGAAGTGGCCTCAGATAACGTACACTATCATATTTAGCTATGTTATTGACTGTATTGCTACAGACGATGAAGTGATGAACAATTTGAAATCAGTACTTCCACTGTAACAAGGTTAGTTTTTTTCTACAAAGATAACTGTACTTAAACTATTTTTAGTCTAATGCTGCCCTGCACTCCGTGTCATAAACTACCTTACATTTTAAACTGTACAGACAATAGTGAAAGTAACTGGCTGTCATTAAACCAACGCTACAATGCTGTGTCCTCCCTACACATGAAATCATAGCGGATGTTCTCGTGGCACAGCTGTCAGTCCTTTTAAGGACCCGACATCTCTTCTCCGTTGCTCTTTATAGCCCGACTAACGTACACTAACTATATTCTGTAGGCCTACACTAACGATGTTCCGTAGAGATGTCATTTTCCGCCGATCGCTGAATAAATACTTCCAGATCATGCATAAAATGCATATGGGTGCCATCTTCAGTTCCCCCTCTTTCATTCCATTTGTTCCAGTGATATTTCAGTCAGTTTTATGATGTGCGCCCACAGCGGCTTGAGAGGGGAGATGACTAGAGCAGCGAAAATTTACATTTGCAACCTAATTTATGCTTCTCACAGTACTGTAGTCTGTAAGATATTATTATAATGCTATCACGAGTTGTTAAATATATTACCCTTTGTTGAATAAATGCTTTGAAATGCGCATTTTTAACATCAGTGGTGCACACTGACTGCTTGGCACTGCAGCAACAACTCTGTCAACATAGACACTGTTTTCACGTAATCCTGCGCCCGATATTGATGTCGCAGCAGCGTTATTTAATGAAAGGTTAATAAAGTTAACGTTTATTACATCAATTGAATATTTTGACATTTAAACTGTTCATTAACTGCCATTGAAAAATCATGTTATGCGCTCTGTACGGAACACCGTTAAAAGCTTAATAAGCTTCGGTACACAGGCGGAGGCGTTACTTTTCTCATTAGAAATAATGCAAGTTTAAGGCACTTCCACATTGGCTTCACTTTTATGTTACATTATGTACTCTATAGCTTTACTGGATTGAACTCTCTTCATGCAACCTGATCTCATAGCACAACATTTTAAGGACATTCCGTGTGTCATTTAATCGCACGTCGTTGGGCAGCAAAACAGTAACGGCTGCAGTTAGGTTTAGGCAAATAAAACCACCTAGTTAGGTTTAGGGAAAACACCATGGTTGGGCTTAAAATAAGTACATAAACCAAGTAAAATATATACCTAAATAACATAACATGAGTATAGAAAACATGTCACTAACGTCACTTCAAAATAACTCAACAACACTTTGTGACACGAACACTAGTCTCCCATGGTTGAAAGTTTGTTTCCTGTGTTTGTTTGACCCATCCACCGTAAACAGTCATTCTGACTTTTTATTCCACATCACTAGCTCTGAGCGAGGTATATTCACACTGATGTGTTTACATTGCAGTCAGTACAGACTGCATAGCGTGAAATGACCAAAAAGCAAAGCCAAAAGAAACAATGGTGTTGTTATCGCACGTCAAATGTCTTTCAAATTGTTATGTCATTCATACATCATTTGGAGAGACCGGGCTGCTCGGGTATATGTGACAGGATTTGGATTCAGTGAAAAACTTTATCTAAAACACCTTTAAGTTCTTGTGCATGAAAGAATCTTCATCACAAGGGATCTAAAGACACACTAATACAATAACTCTTTCCCACCACAATTACTTATGTACTACACATGTAGCTTATATCCCAGTAAGAAAAGGGTTAATACAGTAAATACTAATATAAATTATAACTTTAAAGAATAGGACTCACTTTCTACACTGATAAGCTTACTACTACTATCACAAGACATACGCCTCTTGCTAATTTAATATCAAGCTGGCATACTGAATGGAAACACTGTCCTCAGACCAGAGCCATTCAGCTGCATACTTGTAAATGTAGGAATGCTCGTGTCAATAAATGAGTCAGTGGAAGCTAAGTGATTCAGCCCCTGTGGTAATTAAACACCACGCATGAGTCACACAGCAGAGGTGGGTCATTACGAGGCAGAGAGGAACAACGTGCCGAAGTTAGCATTCGTGATAAACAGGAAGACTGCTGATTGCATTAGCGCTCATCTGACAGTTTCATAATGTGGACTGAATCATTAAGGGTTCAAATTCCAAATTCAAACTGTTTAACACCCACAACAAAAAAATAGCACAGACATAACTTAGAAAGAGAATCTAGCAGATGAAAGATGTTGACTCTGACATTACAAGACATGGAGCATATTGGATTTTTACTTTCATAATTTCATTAAAATCAATTTCTAATTGTGTTTGTTTGTTATTTATATTTTTGAATGCCCCAACTGACCAGCTTGACAAGTCAGATAACATGTTTTTTACCTCCACCAAGGCCGAAAGCCTAGGAAGGAGGTTATGTTTTTACTGGCGTTGGTTTGTTGGTTTGTCCGTTTGCAGTATTACTCCAAAAGTCTGCGATGGATTTGAATGAAATTTTATGGAGGGGTAGGGTGTGGCATAATGAACAATCCATTCGATTTTGATTTACAGAGAGAGAGAGACAGAGAGAGAGTGGAGGGTGGGGGGCAACTACTGTAGAATCGGCTTTTTTTCACATTAAACTCTGTGAAATTACAGTTGAGTTTGACCAAAGAACCCTTGGTGATTGTTGAAACGAGTAACGTCGATGGTTTAGGTGAGTTTTACTTTGTTTCTGTCCAGTTTGAATGAAGTGTTTTACGATGCTCCACTACTTACAGCTGATCTCAACATAAACAAAAATTCACGTGGATGATGACGCAAGCTGAACGGAGTCATTATAAAAATGACTGTTTTTCTACAATGAAATTATTTCCATAATTAAAAGTGATTTGTGCTATAGACAAAACACCATGGAAATTATTAAATCATAAATTAGCTGACATTTTATAAAAAAAACAGCATTTGTTACATAAGTTTATACATCGATTTATTCATATTACATGCATTCAATTCAACAGTTATTTGTATTCTAATATCTGTAAACTTTGTGTAACAATTTTTTTTTGTTAGCATTTGAAACACCGCAGGTGTGTGCACATGTGTGCCTGAACGTTTTGCTGGTTGATCTGCCAGTGAAACCTAAACAATGTAAAATCCCACCTCCACTTCGGCTAATTGCCTGACAGCCGTGGTTTGTCTTGTAGCTGTGTGTGCATGTGTCGGTGTGTGTGACGCACTCTTGAATTGTGTGGTTGAAAATTAAATCCAAA